>NW_019774992.1:144917-218021 GCF_001039355.2 Lingula anatina | reverse complement strand
TGGGGGGTTACAATGCAAACAGTGGAAAGAAATGTCTTGGTGTTTATGCAACTTTGAGGAGAATTTAGTCCAATTTGTAATTAGCATTTTTAATTCTGCTCATAGATATCTTTTTCTAAAATCATCATAGACTTCATATCATGAGAACGTATTTATAATATAATGAAGCCATTTTTAACATCTTTTTTATCATAATGTATAACAAATTTTTAGCAACTAAAAAAAAATAAATAAATAAAAAAAAATCAGGTCATATATTTCTCCATGTATATACATACCTGTAAAGAACCTTCCAAAGTTGTTTGCTGCCTCCACAACTGCCTTGTAGCCTGCGATGTTCCCCATAGAACTGAGCGCATCAAACACCTGCGCCCTGCTGATACGAGGGATGCAGTCCATGGCAAAGGCAGTCATCTGTTTCTGTGCTAAAGAATTCACCAGCTCAGGGTTCTGCGCAGGGTAAAGGAAGCTAATCAGAGTGCCCTTGTCTTTAAAAAGGTTGACTTCTGACGTCTCGGGGCCTCTGACTTTGAGAATGATATCTGAGGCAAATACTCCGCTCTTTGGCAGAATCTTTGCCCCCACCTGTTCATACGCAGCATTTGTGAATTTAGACTCGACACCAGCGCCTTCTTCAATATTGACTGTGAACCCTTTCTTGGCCAAAACCTCCGTTGCAGCTGGCGACAGCGCCACTCTGCGTTCATTCTTGAAGATTTCCTTCGGGACTCCCAGTGAGATCTTATTGTACGGAATTCCTGCGATGCTTTCGGATTTCTTGGAGGCGTCTTGGAATAGACTCTGATAGGTTCTGTAGCCACGGCGACTAGAGATACGCAACGTAGTTCTCTGGCACTGGACAGTGCCCACTATGGACGACGCCTGCTGAATACGGAACATCTTGTAGCCTGTCTTGGTTAGGTGTCCCCCTGGTGGTTATCTGAGAATGAAAAAAATAAAAAATACCTTAAGCCCGTACTAGTAAAGGGAATACTTGAGATAAGCAATATTTGAATCACAAGATAAGCAGGATAACAACTGACTCATTAATGTTTAGAGATTACATTATTTAAAAAACCTGCTGTAATTTTCAGTAGTTATCTGCTCAATAACAAATTTATGCGGCATTATTTATAATCCCTGCTGTTGTTTTCAGTAGTAGTCTGCTCAATCACAAATTGATGTATATTTTTCTGTTGCTTTTTGTATCAAAATTAGCAAATGAATCTATTTACAGTAATTTAGTTGCTTTATGTATGTAATTTTTGTAATAAGTTATAGATGTCATAATTATATCCATTGTTTTTTTAAAAAAAACCTTTCACTTCAATACAAATTATTTCATTAAATGTGTCATTGTCTTAGTATAAACACAACACCTATTTCTTTTTACATCATTAAAGAGATCACTGACAGCTAAATGGCACATGTCCTTATTAAGCCCCACATATTAGCTGTATCTTGTGCCCTACATTCAGGTCATGACCTGCATTCCAAGGACAGAGAAGGACACCAGTAGTGTGATAAGAGGCAGTTAGTGAACACATGTGGTCAGCACATATATCACAGGTGCTAGAGACGTGCCATAAGTAGTGCCACAACTGGGAGAACAGGATATTAGCCTATAGTCTTGGCACTGTACAAATAGAACTAAACCCATCTACACTATGTTAGATCCAATCTCACAACAAAGGGAGGTTGGGAGGGGGGGATAGGGTGATTTCTTTCTTTCTTTTTTTTTTTTTTTGGGGGGGGGGTTTATCACAGGAGATACAGGTTTAAGGGTAAAGTTACTGTCTGGAATAAATGATAACTTCGAGTGATCATATGGGATTTTCATCATACGATAAAAATATTTGATCATTTGGAAGGCTGATCAAATACTTGTTAGTTAGCCAAAGCTACAGCACTTCTGCTGTAGACAAGTGATCACAGAGGCAGAGCTATTCTTTTCTGTAATCGTTGACTTCAATGTACCTTACCTCAGTAAACCTGGCAAGTGTGCCCATCTGTTGGGAAAAAAAGGGAGAAGGAAGGGAAAAGATGCATGCACAGTTTGGGAAAGAAAAAGGGCACTTTCCTTGAGGAAAGTTTTCTAACATTTTGTTTATGCCAATTTAACTTCCCATTATTTTATAAAGATTTTTTTTAGCAAATGATGCATATATTTTAAGTATTCAAAAATAAAATAAAACAAACTTTAATTAAAACACTTCGCTGTGTAAATGTTTCAATCCTCATGTATATTTTTAAATCTTAATGTTTCTAATGTAGAATACAAATTGATGAATATTATCCATTTACATATGGACAAAGCGATCAGCTGTTTCCACACATTTTCAACATTTCTATACACGTGTAAATCTTTTCAACAGTACGAGGCTTGGACACCGCGTGGGTTTAACATCTGTCTGGCAATATGATATCAGTTATATAACACTGGCAACCTTTATAAGCGATGCCTGTCTGGTCGTACGTGGCAAAAAGAATGCCCAAAAATGGGGTCTCTCGGGGGTCGAGCCGACCTTTCAAGGACGTTTGCATTCTCAAAAAGCAACAACAGCTTGAGAAATTCTGATATTTCGAAAGCTTATCATTGAGATGATTTAAGTGCACAGCTGTCTACTTACTTAGTTTTGTTTCAGTGATAAAATTTTGGTGCGTTTCCCCACGGGTTATTAACCCGGCTTTCCTCAAAATGGCTGTTGATGGGGGACAACCGCTTGTGGATCCTTCAGCCAATCAGCGCGGCAGGTACCCGTCACGTGCCGGAAGCTCACTGGGGCGTTTGACTTTCGTGTAGGGGTGAATTATAGAATTCATTTTTTAAATCTTGAAAATTAAAAATGCCCAACATTAACTTTAAACACTTATCATGAGAAAAATAAATAATATATTTTAGAAGTGAGTGCAAAAGCGCGTTTTTGTTTCGCGTGGTTTTCAATTTTTTCAAAATGTACTTTACAGCCGAAAGAGCCTAACCCCCTTTTATATCGATTTGAACCCGCCCACCAATGCTTGGCCTCTATCTCCAGCTACCAAAAAATGGCGAGTGCACTCATCAAGGTTGGCAAGCTTTTGGCTTCCTCTGCGTCTGTGGCGCAAAAATTTGCGCTTCCTGCTGCAGCGAACCAGCTTCAAGCCAGAAACTGTAAGTAAACACTGAAGCCGGGTGCATTTGACATGTGTCACATTTAAAATTCCACGTGTCGCGTTGTGACATGTGCTGGGAAATGCTGTACGCCGGCTGCTGTAGATGTCACAAGAGACATGGTCTCAAAACGTGTGTCCCTGAATTTAATGACAAGAACGTGTCCGTGAATATGATGACTGGCACGTGACACTCTTCACTTGTTCTTAAGCACGCGCCTATTTACTTGTTTTTTTTAACCTTCATGATGTTTGTTACCCTTCAGTGTGATGACAAATTTTAAATTAGTTCCATAATAATAAGTAATAGTTTGACTCCGAATGATATTTATTCACTTTTGCATGTTAGTAAAATTGACATAAAAGAAAAATTACCTAAGATTTGAGCATTTTTTTTTTAAATTTTGAAGTTTAACAAAGTGATTGCGCAACAATTCATTCAGAAAAAGAATACTCTCTATTAGCAAAGTGACTGAGTAGTGTTTAAATGTTTGATCTTCCTGAGAGCCTTGATATTCATTCTCCCTATTCCAGACTCCAATGGCCAGAAGATAGTGGTCAAGAACCCTGTGGTGGAACTGGACGGTGACGAGATGACCAGGATCATCTGGCAGATGATAAAGGATAAGGTGGACAACTGACCACTTACTTTCACTTCACTGACCACTCACTTTGCTGACCGCTCACTTTTACTTTTCTGACAGGGGCTTATCCAGAGATATTTTCTGACAGTCTTCCACATTATCTTTGTCATTCCATCTTCCATTTTTTACCGTCTCTGATCGAAAAAATTAGATACCCATAATGTAAACTTGAAAATTTGGACCATCTTCTGGAAGACCCAAAAGACGGCCTCAATCCGTCCTTGATTGACTATTCATTTTTACTTCACAGACTTCTGACTCCCCTTTTATTTCACTGATCCTGTGTACATGCACATGTACATAGGTTCACACATATACATTTGCACACATATGTAACAGGATCAAATATACCCATGCACCTTGCATGCACATTTACAACTATACATCACCTCAATTTCTTTGCAACTTTCTTCTCCTTCAGAACATTTTCTTGATATGAATTGTTGTAATTTTGATATTATTTTGGGGGATATTTATAAAAGGCTTAAGGCTCGGAAGTGCCAAATAGTAGTGCCCCCTGGAAAAATTCCCGATATTTAATAATAGTGCTTAATGGAATAATTGTGCCCCCCCCCCCTCCCTTTGGAAAATTTTATCAAATTTAATAATTTCAATGAATAATTGTAATGGCAATTACAAATTATATTCCAATCTGGAAATATTATGTTTTGACTATTAAACATAACAAAAACACTATCTAGACAAATTTTCCTTTGATTTTATACACGTAGTTTAATCAGTTCTTAATCCCCCTCTCAGCTCATCTTTCCGTACCTGGACGTCAAGTGTCTGTACTACGATCTTGGTCTGGAGCACCGTGACGCCACTAACGACCAGGTGACCATTGACGCCGCACACGCCATTAAGGAACACAGCGTGGGTATCAAGTGTGCCACCATCACCCCTGATGAGGAGAGAGTAGAGGGTGAGTCACAGAGAGACCAGTCAGACTGCTAGAATATTGCAGTCAAATTGAATGTTGAATCGATACAGAATTTGTTGATTGAAGATAATAAAGCATGTGACACTTTTTAGAGTCATTGTTGAAATGAGGAGAGAGTGGAGAGTTACATAGAGATAACACTCAGGGTGCTTTCCCAGAGATTTAGATCGATCTAAAGATTAAGTTTTAGATCGACCTAACTCCCTGGGGGTTCACGCTAAATTGCAGTCAGCCGAGCGGGCACCATAGTTATAACCCCCTTACAGCTTTTAGTAGGCAGGACAGACGCTTAAGCCGGCTAAGCTGACAGTAATCTAGTGAGATTCCTCACAGGGATAGATCAATCTAAAAATCTATGGAAATGGGGTGTCATTGTTGTTAAAATCTATTGTCAACAAAGTGCTAGATGGTTGCATATGTTGAGTATCTGTTGAGTTCAAGATAAATTGTCACATTATTAAAGTGAATTCGTGTGATTAGCATTTGAGTAAACCTTTGCCTGTGTCTGTGTCCAATTATATTATATAAGCACCTAAATTAACCGTAAAAAGGTTGTGGATTTAAAGCTCTTGTTACAAATTTTTCAAGTATTTCAAGATGATATGGGTTCATTTCCATCAGAAAATTACAAACAGAAAATTTGGAAATCTTCTGAATATTGGGTACTCTAGTTGCATTATTAGAAATAAACTTGAACTCTGCTCTTTGCTAATGGCATTCACATATGAAAAGTATGGAGTTTTGGTAAAATTAGAAAATCTGGCCAAAAGTCAAATATTATCCACAAGTGCTCGTCTCTGGGGTAAAATTTCAATGTTGGTCCAACTTGCTTGGAAATAAGTGCCCATTAGATATGATTGACAAACCGTGAATGAGTCAAAGTCTAGGTCTTTTTATGTAATTATCAAAAAGAACTATACATGTAGAGATTACAGTTTTTTTCTTTGACAACTCCTCACAAATTAACATAATTCATGTTGTATACATCATGCAACTTTGCCAACAAACTGTCAAGTTGAACAGACACTCAGACAGTCTGCAGAAGTTGGCATTTTTAGATACTGAGGATTATCAAGTATACAGTAATTACTCAATCTTTCCAGTGGGGGGGGGGGGGGGAATTGCAAATTTTTCAGATACTTTACTTTTTTAAGTCACCATTTTTTATATTTATATCATCCTTATTGAAGGGTAACAACAAGACTGTAAAGCAGGCTACCTTGTACTTCTATACCATACAGTACAAGAACCGCAATGCTACACAAAATAAAAATATTTAAATGATTCCAAAATTATGTATCTAAACGATTAATAATTCTTTCCCCATTCAAAAGACTGAGTCATAACTGAAATTAAGACATTGCCAAAATACTATATGTCACATAGGCCGCTCATGCGGTTCTTGTCTGTTATTTACAGAACTTATCAGTAAGTGTTTACATATTAGGCCATGATACCACTCTGCAAATACTAAGGTTAAGTGAAGGGGTATCAGCTCTATAATATAATAGAGTGAAAAGTATTGGGACCGTGAGAGATACATTGTTAAGGCTTGTCTCTTTTGGTTCTCAGAGGGGCTGTAGAACTTGGAAATGTTTAGGCTTAAATTTCATATTGTCATACTGAGGTATTTCATAGGAAGACACCAGCTAATATCCAGAGAATAAATAAACTGCCTTTATACACCTTACGTATAAGAGACTAGGTGTTTAATTGTATTTATTTGTATTTTTTATTATTTATCTATTTTCTGTATTTATTTTAATTTTGTTTTTATTATTTTTTTATTCAACTTTTGTTAATGAGTAATACCAACAACCTTGCTATGTTGCTTCACTATAGTGACTGCAGAGCTTGGTAATTTTCAAATCTTTAAATAAAAACTATAAATAACATAAGTAAACTGTCAATTTGTGATTCTTTCAGAGTTCAAGCTGAAGAAGATGTGGCTGAGTCCCAACGGAACCATCAGGAACATCCTGGGTGGAACCGTTTTCAGGGAACCAATCCTGTGTAAAAATATTCCCCGCCTGGTTCCTGGCTGGACTCAACCCATTGTGATTGGCCGTCACGCTCACGGCGATCAGGTGGGGAACAGTAAAATATCTGTCTGAAATTTTTGTATGTTATGAGAGACGTTCTGGTCTTGAAAGTGGATTTAGTGTTAACGTTAAAGAAAGCACAGTGACAGCTCATTTTGAAAAAAACTTTCCTTTGGTTTAAAAAAAAAAAAAGAAAAAAAAGATGAGTGATTATTTAAGATGTGCTGTCCTGTTGTGCTGTGATAGGATTGGAGTTGTATCACTGGTGATGTAAATTGGTCAGACTAAAGCAGATGAGATGAGCAGTTAATGTACAGAGCAATAAAGGAAATAAGTGCTTCAAAATCTGAGCACGTAGCTAAGTATAGGGTCTAAAGTAAACTTTGTGAGATAACTGAATCAGCTTTTGTTGTCTGTGTCATAAAATAATGGTGTAATTCACTTCATTTCCCAAATGGTTGCTTGTAATTACTCAGAACTGGGACCCTTTTTTTTCTGCTCATGACATCACACACTATCCTCTCTATCTCAAAATCAGTGTAGAAAGTGATGGGGAGTTTTAACACCAGTTTCTGCTTTCTCCAATAAATTCTAACTGCAGCAAGCATGTTTTTGTTACAGTACAAGGCCACAGACTTTGTTGCCGAGGGCAACGGCAAGCTGACGATGACCTTCACCCCTGAGAATGGTGCACCAGTCAACATGGAGGTGTTTAACTTCAAGAACGGTGGAGGCGTGGGCATGGCCATGTACAACACTGACGAGGTAACGTGGACCTTGATATAGGCTTTGTTTCTTTTGCATAAACAATTTTCTAAACCACTGCAATATCTGCAGAATAACTTGATCCTCATTAAAATCACAGATGACCATTGGACATTATCTTAAGGAAAAGTGATTTCTTTCCCCCCTCTTCCCCCAATGTATCTCTATACCAATAAAGTTTACCACTGTTGATGATTGTCAAAAATGAAGGAAGTGGTATATAATAATACCCTAGCAAAAATTGGCCCATCTTTTTTTGTAACGCAGGCAAAGTCCTCTTGCTGTCTCTCAGTCTGACACAAGTTAGCATATTTATTCCAAGCTTCCAGTTCACTGGAAGTGACCTCTGGGTGATCAGAAAGTAAAAATAAACAACACGTTTCTCTTTTCAGTCCATCACAGGGTTTGCACACGCTTGCTTCCAGTACGCGATTCAGAAGAAATGGCCGCTGTATATGAGCACAAAAAATACAATTCTGAAAAGATACGATGGACGCTTCAAGGACATCTTCGAGGATATTTATCAGAAGTGGGTGCAGTTAGAATGATCTGATTGTTTGAGTTACACACTTTGTGAGTGCGGATTAAAAAGTCATTTTGTATAATTTAAAAGTAGAAAAAATATAATGTGAGAATGAGGAAATATTATTCCTTAATGCACAGTTCAATTCTATATTACTTGATATTTGCATAACTCTTGACTTTCACTTACATAAATCAAATCCTCCTTTTTGTTATTTAAAGGGATAATAACTCTTCATTTTGGCCAAAAAATGAATTTTGCTGGAGTAAACAACAATTTTCCCATTCTTACCAATGGTTAATGAATCTATTTTTACATTTAAAGTTAGTCCCTGGTTTTTTCTAAAAAGTTTGTTTTTTTTGTTAAAATCTCTTAAGAGATTTTAATAGAGTATAGCCATCAGTGGAAGTCACGTGATCTGAAGACAAGCTCAGATATCAGAATAATAGCTATAACTGCTGTTTTTGTGGTAAAACAGAATATATTATATTTCTATGAGTTGTTCACAATGTTTTTATTGTGAAATAAAGATATCATACGAAGAGTTATTATCCCTTTAAGAGGAAGACTTTATAAAAAGAAAAACCATTAAAATAATTCTCTAAATATCCTGCAGACACTACAAGGGGGAGATCGAGAAGGCAGGAATTTGGTATGAACATCGCCTCATTGATGACATGGTCGCTCAAGCTTTGAAATCATCTGGAGGCTTTGTGTGGGCATGCAAGAACTACGACGGCGACGTTCAGTCAGATATTGTAGCACAGGGTAGGTACAGGGTTCAGATTACGTCCACCCATTGTTGAACAGTACGGTGATCAAGGAGGCATTTCTGAAGATTTCTGCGGGGTGGAAATAAAAAGAAAATGGGGGAGTACTTTTTCCCTCGGTCTGCTTTCACATACATGTAAAGCTCTTAGTATTCCCTTGTCCTCTAAAACTAGACAAAAGTATAAGACTATTTAATTAACTTAAAGGGAGAAATAGAATTCCAGGCAATTGGAAGTGTTATGTGTAAATTTTGTTTGCAAACTCTGGTTTCAATAATGGGAAAACTGTTTGTAGGCCTTTCTGAGAAAATAACTATTTGACAATTCATTCCATGCCAATAGTCAGAAACAAGCTATATTGTCTATGGAAGTTTTGTTTACAAACTGGTTATGATCTAGGAAAAGCTTGGGGTTTTGTTTCCAGTGATTTTTGATCCTCTCCATTAGAAAATGAAAACTATTTGATCATTACAAGGGAGGGGTTGGTAATGAGCTATTCTGGGATTAGATGTAAGAAATGTCTTACAACACCTACTATTTGACCATTCATTCCATGTCAGGAGTTGTTGGGGTAGCGCTGGCAATTTTTTTCTTTTAGTCAAATCATTACTTTTTCATCACTTTTTTTCTTGAAATGAACATATTTGACTGAAAAGAGTCAAATCAACCCTTTTTTGTTTAGCCAACTTAACTCAGTTTTAGTATTTGGCTAAATTGGCGAGTGTTAGAGCTAACAGAGTTGGTAATGAGCCATATTGTCTGTGTTCCAGGTTATGGCTCTCTTGGTCTGATGACCAGTGTCCTCATGTGCCCAGACGGCAAGACCATCGAGGCAGAGGCTGCTCACGGTACTGTCACCAGGCACTACAGAGAGCACCAGAAGGTAAACACACTCCTGACCCTGGCTGGGTAGATGGAGATCCTGTGTGGAAATATAGATGCAAGAATTGTTTAGAAGCAGATTAAAAAATTTTGAACTTTTATTCGAAACATTTTATGTGATCTAATGTGGCTGTTTGTATATTTTTGTCTGTTCATATCAATGTATTTGGCAAAGATAGAATACAAAGACATGACCATACATCTACAGATAGGGAATTGACTACATGCATATTGACTACGTGCATATTGACTACATGCATATTGACTACATGCATGCAACATTGTGATATCTGACACTAACTGTAACAGTTGTATAATTGTGAAAAATGAGGTACTTCATGGTATCTTCCAGTAAAAAGTGCATCATTCTTGAAATGAAAAACTGGAATACGTTGCAGTGGTATCAGGATACTCACTGACTTCTTTTAACTTCATTCCCTTCTCTTGTTTTGTTTGTCATTTAATATTTTTGAAGAACAGTTCTGGTCAGTGTGATCTTTGACCTTGCAGGGCAATGCGACCAGCACCAACCCTGTTGCCAGTATCTTTGCATGGACGCGAGGTTTGGAACACCGCGCTAAGCTGGACAACAACCCCGCTCTGGAAAAGTAAGTCTTTCTTAATTTTTTTTTTCCACACTTTATAATTTCCTGGACACTTAAGAATATAAACTGACCTTACATCAACAATGAAAGTTGAAGTCATTTTGACATGCTTTAAGATTTATGAATTAGGAGGATGGTGGTTTTCTCCTAAAGGCCCTGTCGCATGAAGCGTATAGCTCTTACTAACTGATGAGAAAAAATTCCCAAACACAAAAACATCGGATTTGTTTGCTTGTGTCATAAACATCTTGACTAAGTAGGCAAACACATAGCCAGAGGGACATAAATCCCTTGTGTTTGTTTATAAAAACAATTTCATATGCTGTTTATATCTTCATTTTAAGACGTTTGATAGGGTGATTTCATATGCTCACAGTTTTGCATATGATCAGTGTCACATACAATATGGTGAAATTTTGAAATTTTCATCACTTAAAAATTAATATTTTAAAATGCATGAAACCAACATGGCCATATTAGCTTAATAGATTACAAACTTTTCAAAGTTATACAGAAGCTCATTTTCAAGTTTGATGGAATTTTCTTAGAAAAGAAAAGTAACATTTTTTGATAACCGTCTTCCAGCAAAATTTTCAAGGTTTCAAGTTTTTATCATGTTTATATATACCTCTTTATGCAAGGTTTGGCAGAGCCTTAATGCTATACCAAACAATTCAGGTATTTTTAATAAAATAACATTTTAAAACCATCCTCTCACCTCTGTAATTGTAGGTTCTGTCAAGCTCTGGAGAAGGCCTGTATCAGCACAATAGAGTCAGGAAAGATGACCAATTTTTTTAGAAATATAAAATATTTTAAAACCATCCTATGTAATTACAGGTTCTGTCAAGCTCTGGAGAAGGCCTGTATCAGCACAATAGAGTCAGGAAAGATGACCAAGGACTTGGCAGGCTGTATTTATGGGCTGAAGAAGTAAGAAACTGTGCTCTCTCTCTCTCTCTCTCTCTCTCTCTCTCTCTCTCAGCTGTGGGAAAACTAGAACCTTTATCAAATGTTGGAGAAAAGCATTAAAAGATTCTGTATTTCATATAATAGTTATCCTTGCTTTGATAATAAATACCACCCTACGTTTAAATCTAAATAGAAGTGCAGAACATTTTGCCAGATTGGTGCATTTCAGGTTTGGGAATGCTTTAAGGAAAAAAAATCTAGTACCTGCTTGTATAGAAGCCTGTGTTTTATTAAAGGCCTCGCCCAGAATATTCCTTAACTTTATTCCACAATTAACACAAATATTCCTCAACTTGAATTGTGAACTGGCCCACTATTATTGTGTGAAATATAGTCGACTCTTCACTATTCATTGTGTTTGATGTGTGATTTTCTCGTCTTCCAGCGTGAAGCCAAACCAGTACCAGAACACCGAGGCTTTCATGGATTCCATCAAGGAGGAGCTGGAGAAACATTTATAACATCCGACACAGCTTAGAACTTTTCATCGTCCATGTAGCTCTTAGACCTCACAAACCACGACAAATGGGTGTCTTCTTTTAGACCTTTGGAGACGCCCACTATCTCATAGAATGGGAATTAGTCTACTGAAATGGCACTCATATCTTATTACAACTGGCACTTTGTAGAATTTCGGCAAAATCTCCTAAATTTCTGCTCTTAACAATCACTTCAGGCTCAAAATTGGTGTCATTTCCTCCAACAGAGGGAGACTTGTTGCAGGTATTAGATGCTCCTCTCAGAGTACAGCTTAAGATCTGGCACAAAAGAAAAGAACTTGGCATTTTTTCAATAAAACCATGGACTTCTTCATCTCTGTGTAAAATCCTCTGTCGCTGTTGCCTGGAAATGAAGACACACACAGTAGACAGTATATGTATTTTGTGGCTGAAAACCTTTGGTGGAATATTTGGTAAAAAAAAACATGGCTGTTCTTTTCAGCTGTGATAGCCTGATTCCTGATTGAGCTGATAGGGGGCAGCACCAGTAGGTAGAAGAACTTGAATGATGCTCTGCTCGACTTTCACGATCACGCTATGCAGCAAAATGATTGTTAGGAGGCACTTAATCTGGTTTGATATCTTTATATGTCCTGTTCCCTCCTAAAATTTATTTATTTTATTTATTTTTCCACCACAAAAACAAACTTGAATCAGTATTATATTTTATTGGTGAAATTTGCCTTTTCTGTCCATGTTAACAAAATCTTTTTTATAAGGTAAATTGTTCTTGAAGTTATCATCGTTATCAGCTCTTGAATTTGTAAAAGATAATCAGGCAGAAAAATTAATTTTGGGATATGTTTTGTTTGAATTCACTTTACTTTTTTATTAAGGCTACAAGTTTTCTTGATATTTAAAGTTGCCAGCTATTTTTAATAGACAGTTTTTTTCTGTGTGTTGTTGTGGCAGTACCATTTCTTGTCTGTTGACTGAAGTTTTTTGTCATTTAGAATGAATTGGTTTGTTTTTGAAGTCTTTCATAGTTTTCATATACACCTTAGCCCATCTGAAATGAATGATAAATAAACTTGACTGAAATAAACCAGAGTTGGCTGAATTTGACACTACTAACTGAAGATAATGCATGTCGTCATTTTTGTCAAGATAACAAGGTCACAACACGAAATGTGGACATAATTGCAAAGAAGAACAGCTGTATTTTGCAAGCTTCAATTTGTGATTTATACCACAATATAGCTTACAATGTCAACATTAGGGACATTTTTCTTATTGCATTTTCGGAAGGAGTTGTAATATCGTCAAGAATGTGATGAAGGTGTTGCATGCAAATTGAGCTTGTATCACTTGAATGGGTGCTTATTTATTTATTACTTACCTTGTAAGATGCCAGCGGCAGGTGATAATGATATTACTTTCTTCATAATGTTCTTAATAATAAGCATTGGATGATGTAATGAACAGCTGAAAAGTAGTAAATGAGGTATGGTCTCTGAAGATTGTATGGTACACGTCTTTGTAAAGAAGTCTCATCACTTGCTTCATTACGGTGTGGTTTCTGAAAGCTTTCCTCAACAAGATATTTCAGATGCAGCAAATGCAAAACATTCTGTTATGCCAATAGTTTGGTTTGAAAGCCTTATGTCTATTTATCTGCATATTGAAGCACTTTGTTTTCTGTCTTAAAGAGTAGAGGATGCATGATAATTTATGTGCTAACAAGCACCACCCCCCCCCCCACCCCCCCCCAAAAAAAAGCTCTTCTGACATCCACATACCATGAATGACCCAAGTTGTTATAGGGCCTATGGGTGATGCATACAGCTGACAGAGTAATATATTGGTATATCTATGTTTGGTTTAATGTATTCACAAGTTATAGAAGGTATTTATTCAGTGATAGTGTTATATTTAATTAATTACATCCATGTTTTTCCTGTCATGCCATATATCTGCTGGTCTTGTCAATTATTGTGTGTTTGTGTGCCACCTGCACTTGGAAATAAAAAAATAATTAAATAGAAGTTTTTTCTTTTGAATTGCAAACAGAATTAATCGATTGTTCAACGTATAACCAATTCTTTAATAATTTTACTGCCAAAAAGTTTTTGATTGACAAAATTTCATTCACCATCTTCCATGCGTTATTCAAGTAAAACGAGTGTCCGTCGTTACCCTTTATGCCGATAGAGGACAGCACTAGAATTTTAAGTCTGTAGCTTTTATCCTGCTCTAACGCCTTTTATCTAAGGTTTAGGAAGATAATCTTACTTCACACAGCGTAAGTCATGCACTTGTGATGATTTACCACCAAATCGCAACAATTAAATAGGTGTTTTTTCCACAAAAGTCAATATTTACCGAGGTTGCTATGGTAAACAACGGGGTCGGCTTGCGGCAATGAAATCGATTGTTGGTGACGTCACGACCACAGAACTTCGTACGAGCGCAGAAGACTGGCATGGATATTCCTCGACTTCCTCAAAATGTGGTAAATAACGATCATTAAAGCAGCGTTCCTAGGATTTTAACACTTGATATCTGCAACATGTCAACATTTGGACCTCGTCGCGTCCCAAATCCTGCAAAGTGGATCACAGTCTACCGAAATAATGATGATTACTTCCCCGGAGCTCCCGTGTCAGTCGACGAAACCAAAATCAGAACTTTTGAGACATTTTTGGACAGGGTGACCGTCGCCACTAAAAACAAAACTTGTGTTCGAGGAATGCGAACCCTTAGTGGACGACGGATTATAGGTCGTTTGGAAGACATTGAAAATAGGGGGAAATATGTAGCGATCACAAACGGAGCTTTTCGAGCACCACATCCCGAAAAGTAAGTAAATGGTCGATCAATTTGTATTGACTTCGGATTTAGTTTGGTCAGTTCGTTTAATTTGGTCTTCCAGAATTAATTGGTTCAATTTATCTACAATTTTAAACGCATGATTTAAGTCAGATTGAAATTCAAACATTCCAATTCAGAGTTAATAAAATAATCCTCTCAAATAGCCGTTCATGATAAAGAGTTATATTTTATAAAAGTAATTAACTTTTTTAAAGAAAATTATCCTTATACTCATCTGAAAACAAATACTATAATATTTGGACATTAAACACTAAAAACCTCTTTATAAAGTTTAATTTTATCAACTTTTTGATGTTGGTCAGATTTTGGTTAAAAATATTCATGGATGAGATTTTGATGTTTGACATGTGTCATTTCAGATTAGAAAATAGATCACAGTCCAAAGGAGCATCACCTGCAGACTTTAACGTAAGTACACCGGAAATATTTTCTTTCTTTTACTTTCCATTTAAAGTTTAAAAGACTTCATCTTCGTATACTAGTACAGTGTTTGTTTTCTACAACCTACAGTAGACTGCTTTAATTTGGTAAAAAGTAATTGTTTATCAAGCATCCCAATTAAGGCACTTGTCCCCCCCCCAAAAAAAAAAAAAAAAAAAAAAAGAATATAAATATTGAATTAAATAAGAAAAAAACACAACTGAAGTTTAAAAAAGGGAACATGAGCTAAGTTCATTTGGTATACAAAGGAAATAAAGATATTTAGGTTTGATTGTTGTTGAAATGATCATAAAACGGTGATGTAAAGAAGAAATATGATAGCAATTAGAGTTGATTGATAAAAAGGAGAGTTATTGAGTGTTCTGAAACCTGAGATATTCCCTTTTGTCCACAATCATTGAAACATGGAAATGCGGACTTGAAGTTCACACGCTCGTGTGAGAAGCTGCTAAGTGTCTGAAGTATCAAAGCGTGCTAGAACATTGATAGACAGTTTAAGTAGAAATAAGCAGTGTACGTTGAACACAGGTAGATTAATCTTATGTATGACAGTTTAGCAGAGGGAAAATAATTATTGTGGAATGATACTTTTGGATTTGACAAATTTACACAGAAAGTCACAGTGGAAAATATGTTTACAGAACTGTAAGAATTCGTTCCTAAGTGAAGACCTTTCAATTCATCAGTTGGTTAGCATTTAAGATTTTATAGCTGTCTTTTAACAAAATAGTATTTTTTCAGTATAATAACTTAAATTAAATTGCCTTTAAGTTTTTAGTCATATTTTATAAATATATGTGGGAAACGGTATTCTTAAGTGTTCAATATATATGTTGCGGCAATGCCCTGATACATATAGAGACAAACTTTGATGTCAGTGTGTGACATAACTCGTCCACTGGGAGCGCTTAGTTGCCATAGGTGCACATGGAGTATATGGAAGGGATACGAGGAACAAACACCATATTATATGCATTATCAAAATATCCAGGTTTTTATTATTCAACCCGAAATCAATAAGTGTTCAATAAATGGAAATCTCACCATGAGCGCGAAGCATTCGTTTTAGTACATGTACAATGTCAGTTTTCAGTGTTTGTGTATTTATATATACATATATAGTCCCCCCACCAAAAAAATTAAATAATTAATTGCATTCTGATATATTTATTTTGCCAGTGTTAAAAAATGAGATTTTTTAATTAATTAATTTATTTATTTGTTTGTTTGTTTTACGTATGTCTACTTTTGCCTGTTTATTTTCTTATTCTATTTTTAATTGACTTATTTTATTTTGATATATTTATTTATTCATTTATTAAAAAATGCACTGCATTGGTAAGAAGTGATAAATAAGGCTAAAGAGCATCAGCTAATACTTTGTGTATTCATTCACATGGGATAAGCCTTCTTCGATCCTCAGCGCTGGATTTCAAAGCAAATCTGCACAGTTCAATCAGATACTTAACTTTTACTAAAACATTTTGCTTCACAGCTATAAATATATCAACAACATCAATATCTTGTCTTCATCTAGTGAATTGATTTCATCCCCCAATAGTCCTGATTATTTCTAGGTATTCATGTTAAATTAACTGTCTTCTGAGTTGTAATTCGGTGTAATAAGCTTGCGAACCCTAGAAATGCAGAATTGGCGGCTCTTTGTGTAAGCCGGATGTGAAAAAGGAAATGAACATATGTGAATTGTCATGTAATATCTCTTGTTATGTGAGTTCTACATTTTTATTGACAGTACAAGTAAAGAACGTCAAACTCTGTGAATTGTCATGTAACATCTCTTATTATGTGAGTTCTACATTTGTATCAATTGACAGTACAAGTAAAGAACATCAATTTCTGTGAATTGTCATGTAATATCTCTTATTATGTGAGTTCTACATTTATTACTGTTACACATTTGTGTTGACAGTAACAGTAAAGCCTGACAACTTATATTGCAGACAAAGTTAACCACAATAATCAAAGACATCAAGTGCTTGGTAATAATCGGATTTGAGGTGTGAAATTTTGCTAAGAATAATACACATTTTTTACTGGTTTATTAATATATCTGTAGTAGATGAAGGAGGATGGTTAGGACCTAAATTGTCACTGTAAGAGTCATGTCCCTAGAAATAATGAATTTATGAGACAGTGGAAACGAGAAAGTTACTGTCATTAAGTGAAATGACATTTCTAACAGAGATGTAATGGGTCTTGGTTATTGAGTAGGAGGAAAGTGATAATCGATGGAGATTTTCAGTCAAAAAGATATATATGCATGTGAGAGGAGAACATGAGTCTTTCGGCACTTTATTAGATCTGTGAGAGACAGTGAAGTGATTATTTTTAATGTAGGTATTATTGGCTTGTGACGTAAAGGAGTGGAACTCAAATTGCAGAATGCTAAATCATTCAGTTAAGTATCTATTTTGGTAGACTAGGTTATGTCATAAATACTTTTGTGGATTTAACACGATGTCTTGTATTGTCTACTGTAAGAACCTTATTAATTGCACTGAAATTAACTTAGTGAAGTGTATTAACTGCCCCTTGCATGGTAACTTAAATTTGTGTTAATTCTTTTCATTAAAAATCATGTTTTACAGAAGAATAAAATATTACAAGTTTTTGAAGATTTATTTTTTGACGTAAGTTGAAATTTATCAAGACTTGGTTTAAATTACAGCAATAATAGGGCAGTTATTTTATCAGCAACCTGTCGTTAATCATTTTCAAATCAGCACTAATCTGTCAACAAATTGAATGGATTCTGAAACCACTAATCCTTGGATTTAGAGTTATAATAGAGTTAGATTTTTTTATTGCCTCATATATTAGGCTATCTGTATCCAAGCAGGGCATGTGCGTTGGAAACATTTGGTAATTTTTTGGCTTGACAGGAGAATCCCAGCTCTGCCAGCGCCGTGTTTGGAGTATCGCTTAGTAAGAAGATTGCATTGTCTCTAGCCATGCAAATCTGAAGGCAGTGAATTTAGGACACATGCGATAGCAAATTAGTCCAACTGAACTTTTGGCCTAGGAACATGACAAGAGAAAAATAATTTATCAATAAGTTCATGATGAAAACACCGTGGCATAAATGTCAAATGTCCACTCGGGTCTTGTTAACATGATACAAGCCATCCAGGTGACAATAGCAGATGACAGGTTCCCGGATACAAAATTGTTGTAGTGTTCTGGAGAGCAATTGGTACCGTAATAATTTCTAGGACAGAAAAATACGTGAACTCCAATTTTCTCTGTCACACGTTGGTTTTTCCGCATTTAGATGAGTTATGTTAGAAGCCTACTGCTGGCTTTCTTCACACCTCATCTGACTTCTGCCAGTAATTTAGTCCTTAATAATTCAATATTTTGAAATGGTGATTTGTGTGAAGTTTTATTATAATGATTAATAGTACTACATATTGTGGCAATCCTTGGAGAGTTGGATAAATACATAGCCCTTATGACGCAGTCAGATATGATTATATATTGGTAGAAAAGAGTATTGATTGATCATTAAAATCAAGGTAGAATTACATTATACCAATGAAAAATAAATAAATAACTAAAAGTTAAAAAAAAAAAGTTATCCAGTCAGTTTTGAAACTTGTTGCTCCAGCTGTGAAAGTTTTTGAAGATTATCATTATCAATTTTTTATATATTTTTTATTTTATTATTATTTTATTTCATTTTTATTTATTTATTTATTTTTTATTTTTTATTATTATTATTATTATTTTTTTTTTTTTTTTTTTTGGGGGGGGGTTCTGTAGTGCCCCTGGGATGTTAGTTATTGTTATGGCTTCCTTGACTTGGTAATGAAATGGACTGAAAGTCTTAGATTAGCAACTAAAAGGTTTCGAAATACATAGAATCGACTGCTAAGTGTAAAGGAGACGGCCATCTCTCAGTCATTTGTAATTCTTATGTTCTTATTTCCAGCTTAGTCATTCTCAAGGTTAAGATGTTAATACTTAATAATATAAGGCATGCGCTAACACTCAAACTGTTTTAAATCCTTCAAATCAGCATACACAGTAAGACTTTCAAATAGCAAAGAGCCTTCTGCTGAAATAAAATGTATCAGAAAATACACTCAGAGCTCTTTCTAGGCTCGCGTTTGCTCAAGTGCTTTATTTCCAATGTATAATTTGCTCCCCAGCTAAAGGTGTATTTGCTGACACTCTATGAGTTTAAAATCTTCCGATTCTTTTGTATTCTTCTCAACCTGAGATGTGCAGGGCCCTGAGCAATGTTACAGATCAAATAGATTTGATGTGAAGTGTAGAGGTGGATGAAGTGGTTTAGTAGCATGAATAAATAGATGGCACATTTGATACGGAAATCCCTGCCAGAGTTTTGAGAGCTGGCTTATCAATATCATTAATATATCTGACTACAAAAGTTGATTTGAAAATTATTGTTGGTGATGGATATCTCTGAATAAAAACATATTTCTTCCTGCTAATTGCTTAATATTTAGAGTTAAGTGAATACTAGTAGTTAATATTCCCCACTGAAATTTTTTTGTTATATTTGAGCAGGAAATTGCATTGTCACATATTCTGCTTTTTTTTCATCAAAATCACAGAAATTATATGATTATGTGACAAAAATTGATCAAGTAAGGTAATTTTTCAGCCAAAGTTTTATTTCCCTTCCATTAGGACAGGTTAGTAGTCAAAGGGCGATGCAAAAGAAACGTCCTTGCTAGCGTGAGCCTAGAGCATACGCACTTAAAGTAGTTATGATTTGTAACCATCATGTTTTGCTGATCCTCACCCCCCTTACAAAGTTATCAATATGCAAATTGTAAGAATAAAAAGGTCACAAAAGAAATATGTGGCATTACGAAATATTTGTTATGGTCACCGCTTCAACACTAGCAAGGGCATGCTGGGGAATAAATAGCTCCGTTAACGGAGCCTCTTTTCAGATCAGTTCGGCTGACTGAGACTGAATAATGGCAGCCATTGAAAGGCTTTGTGGTGTCTGCCACATAGAGAGCAAACAGTAAACGCTTTGACCTACGGGGAGAGCTTTCTTTGAAGGGCAATGTTTCTGTAGCCGTTTTTGATGTCATGTTGATGTTTAGTGGCAGGGGGAAAGTAGAAGGTTTTTATCCTCTTAATCAGACAGTGCATTGTGCCAGGGCAAGACAAATTTTCAAAATTATTTATTTATTTTTGTATGTGTGTGGAGGATATGTTTTTATGGTCAAAATACGAAGAATTTTAAGAAAAAATTTTATAGGCTACAAAATGACATCAAAGAAATACCTTTGTTTTTTATCACTATTTAACTATTAAATTACTCTTAACTCAAAAGAATAAATTATTACTTATTATTATTATTATTATTATTTTCTGAAGAGGAAAGGATTATTGTAGAATCTTTCAAAAGAGAAATGTGTCAATTGGTCTGCAATGAGGAAAACCAAGTCTACTAGTATGTGTTTTATGTGCCAGTACCAGTGTATTGGGTTTTGTTAGTGAACAGCACCACTTCAAAACTTGGCGTTGTGCCAGGGAGTTCAAGAAAAGCTTACTGATTATAGTAAATGAATGCCATGCCTGTCCCCTCTTTGTTTTACTGTGTCCCAAAATAGATTTAGTTTGCCAGAAATAATCCTCCAGCTTGTTGTTTGACAGACGAAGGGTTTGGTCGCTAGGTAACACCAGGATCAGTCACGCCAGGGGTGAGATGATGTGAGGCTTCTGCACGTATGGCGCACACATCACGGCTTTCTTTTAATATAGGTGTAAAAATCTGGTGTGATGTTTTCTGTCTTTCGTACTTTCTAATTTGTTATAATAAAAACAAATATATTTATTATTATTATTATTATTATTATTATTATTATTTATTTGTACATTCAAATTTATACAAGTCATTGGTGTAAATATAAAGATAATAACTGCAAATTAAGAACTGTCTGAATAATTACTAGTATCTTCACAGTGACTGTAGGTGTTAATTATCTGCCGATCCAAGTCTTATAGAAAAATTAACATTCTTCAGTGTTATGAAATTCAAAACACTGTAAAAAATTGACATTCATTGAATGAAAATTGAATTATTGTGAAAAATTAACCAATTCCTATGAATGTATGTATTTGAAGAGAAAAAAAAGAAGATATGATGATCCTAAATGAGTTTTTTATTTTTCTTTCTTTTTTTTTTTTTTTTTTTTTTTTTTTTGTTTTTTAAAGCAATAATAACTCTTTTTTGTTTCGGCCAAAAAATGAATTTTCCTGGAGTAAACAATAATTTTCCCATACTTACCAATGGTTAAAAATTCCATTTTTACATTCAAAGTTAGTCCCTGGTTTTTTTCTAAAAAGTTTGGTTTTTTGTTAAAATCTCTTAAGAGATTTTAACAGAGTATAGCCATCAATGGAGGTCACGTGGTCTAAAGACAAGTTCAGATATCAGAATTAAAGCTATAACTGCTGTTTTTGTGGTAAAACAGAATAAATTATATTTCTATGAGTTATTCACAAGGTTTTTATTGTGAAATATAGATCTCATACGAAGAGTTATTATCCCTTTAAATTCGTGTCTGTAATTTGTAGTTTAGCAACATGTCACTAATTAGACCCCAGAATAAGCTTAGTGTGATAATGAAAGCTACTTAGAAAATTATCAGCCTTTGTAACTGAGGGATTTACGGAAGAGGCAGAAGATTAAAAATGAGGACATGAACTCTCTGTTTTCTTCTGTATGAACCTCCTTGTAGACATATTTGAAACAAAATTGGTTTCTTCAGAACTCACTTGGGGGGACTTTTTTTATCTGAAGAAGTTAGCATTCCCAGCTAATTATTGTTACAACTTTGCCAAGTACTTTCACCATATCAGCTTCAAGTGGATGGATTCTAATAGAAAATTAATTGGTTTGTGAGTCTCGCCCTGGGAGTAGCTATCAGGTGTCGGTAAGGACTAGCCACCACATCAAGGCTATTATCGCCACTTGTACCTTATCAATGTGAATGTCGCGGAATGAGAATATGATGGCATTGCTTTGATGGCTGCTGTGTGTGTGAGGTAACCTCAGCAGTCAGAGGATGGTTTAGACAAACCTAACATGTGCTCAGAGATTATTAGTTAATTGAATTAGATGTGATTAACTGTCTTAGATGAGGATTAGTGAGTAGGTTTATTACGCCTAAGAATTATCCACAACCCATCCCTTCTTTTCTCTCTCTCACACACACACAAACACACACACACACAAACTCTCCAGTCCCATTTTTCCTACTGTTTTGTGCAAATAATAACATCATTACACCTGATAACTGTCTCTCTTCCCTCAGAATTATCAAATTTCTCTGTCCCTCAAACCACTGTGCCATCCTCTTTGTGTGCACCCCTCCCCCCATCAACCCCCCTCCCCTCAAACCTCCCCCCCCCGCCCCCCCCCCCACCAGACAGACTGTGGATTAGATAATGTCTTCCTATCATGCAAGAGAGTGATTTGCATTGATTACCAAGGTGTTCTGATAGATTGGTTGTCTGTGTAGCTTAAAGTAGTTAGAGACGATGGCTGTCCAATACACTCTGTATGAAACTCAGGTTTCTGAAATAATAAATATTCTTCATAAGTTTAAAATATTAGTGGCATTTTCATTCAGGGCTTAATTCAATGTATGCACAGTAATAATTATGCATTTTGTAAATAAAGTATACTAGTAAACTCTTTCAAACTTAGCCTGATCCAGTAGAAATTTATTCACTGTACACTAGTATATGGATGCCATGGATTGCAGTTATGAAAAGTTTGATATATAATTGATGAATTCAGACAGAATGCCAAATGAAGGCAGTTGTGGACTTGAGGCACAACGCCTACAGTTACAGTAGAATTCGTATTCAGTAATGGCTATATCCTTTCAATGGAGAACAATTATGAAATTTTCAGATTTATATTTTTAGGATCATTAAATATATATTTCTATGTTATATATTTGTTGTGTTTTTACTTTACAAAATAGAACTACTAGTAGTATAAGGTAGCCAGATTTTCAGTTGCTACCAATTAGTCGGAATGTTTTAATTTTAAGAAATTAACTCCTTAAAAAATACAGTATTACTATTTGTAAAATTCACAATTTTCTCCATAAAAAAAGATTGAGTCATTACTATGTAATTTATATACGTGCCCTGATAACAAGTTCAAATCTTGGAATGAAAACAACTCTGTTAAATTCCATTGGATGATAATAAACACTTTTACACTGCTGTTTGAATGGGAGATATTACAAGTTTGTAGAAAAACAAGCACACCTACTTCATTTAAGAAAAAAAACTTCAACGTTATTCATCAAGTTGAGTAGCTGTAATGACTGTGTTTATAGTCATACAAGTACTCGGTGATTATCGTTTACTTGTTACTGATCTTCACTCAGTTTCTAGGACAGGGTACGGAAAGAAAAAACAAAAATGTGTAAGAATAAAAACACACTTAGATACCTGATTCAGTTCAACAACATGCAAAAAAGTCCCCTAATCCACCTGTTCAAATAATTCATGTGGTGTTTAATTTTTTAACCAGGTCATAAAGCATAACTTCCATTTTTGAAGGCCTGACTTGATACATTAATTGCCACTGCATGTGAAGGCACTGATCATGATGCAAAACGGACAAAATGTCAGTCAAATTGCCATCCCAGTTAGAAAGCTGAGCAGATGAATATTTTCATGCAAAATCTGTTGTTGTTTTTTACAAGACAGTGACAGTGCCTTTCTTAGTTTATTTATTAACTTGATCATTTTAAGTCTTGTCTTTCATTATTATTATTATTATTATTATTATTATTATTATTATTATTATTATTATTATTATTATTTTCAGATTAAAATCCATAAGAGAACAATTCCCCACTCTGGAAGATATAGAAAAGTGAATACTAAGCCATTAAAAATATTGTAAGTATGAACACCATATATAATATTGTAATGATGTACTGTAGTGATAGCTGAAACTGGAGTGGGATAATGAATATGATTTTTGAAGTACTAGTATTTATCAATTCTTTAATACATGTACTACAAGATGATGCAATTGAGACCGAGAGAGTTTGTAAGAGTAGTATTAAAGTTGTGAAAGAAGAAGCTTTTTGTATTTTTATTTGTTTGTTTGTAAAACATTTTACATTTGTGTAATATGTTTTATTTTCAGTCCACTAGTAAGGGTTTTTAGCTATTCCAGAGCACTACTATACAAGTGCCCATGGTTTACATTTCAGTAATTTTGTTATGGACTGTATTATCTAACTTATTTCACTTGTCACATTTTCCAGTGTCTTTCCCAATGGTGACATTCTAAAGAAGGCCACCAAGGTCATTTTGTTTATGTTATATTGACTATATTATCTAACAAGCACATGTATCATGTTTTCCAGTGTCTTTCCCAATGGTGACATACTAAAGAAAGCCACCAAGGTCATTTTGTTTATGTTATATTGACTATATTATCTAACAAGCACATGTATCATGTTTTCCAGTGTCTTTCCCAATGGTGACATACTAAAGAAAGCCACCAAGGTCATTTTGTTTATGTTATATTGACTATATTATCTAACAAGCACATGCATCATGTTTTCCAGTGTCTTTCCCAATGGTGACGTACTGAAGAAGGCCATGAAGGTCACTTTGACCCCCATCATGCAGCAGGACATGTACAGAGTGTTGGAGGAGGTGGGCAAACATGTCTGGATCAGGACGGGATGTGTCCGCAAGTAAGTGCCACTATTAAACATTATATTTATGTTATAGTGAGGGGTCATCCATTTTTATCATTATTTTCACAAGTCTACAAACTATTCGCTGTTGGGGTGGGTGGGTGGGTGGGGGTAATACCCCAGTATGCTTTTGTAAATAATAAAAATGATGATCCAAATTGCTGTCTCTGTGATTAATAGGCTGGTGTGGGTAACTACTGTATAAAAGAAATGTAAATTTTTGTTTTATTTTATTTTCTGGAAATGCTTGTATATACATTCAGAATTATTACATTTCTTTTTCTCTGATGGCTTCAGGTTGGTAGATTTAGAGACTCAAAAAGCCATCTACACGCCCAAGTTACTAAAAGAAAACAAAGAATATGTGGCGGTAGGAAGTGAAGGTTACAATCCATTGGACTACAAAGCAGATAAACCCAGGATGGACACATCTACAAAAATTGTTTCTAAACCGTAAGTCACCCAAACTTTGAAATTAAATTTTAATTTTTTTTATTTCTCTGTTGAATGATAAACCTAAGTTTTGAAAAGTTGCTGTAACTTCTTACGTACATCAAATTGTGTATGTATTTATATCTACTGAAAAAAAGTGATAAATTGTTAAACCAACGGTAAAAGGAAAATGCAGATTTCAAAATATTGCCTGAATATGTGTGCACGTATAGATTATATAGTTTTCAAGTTGGCTTTCTCTTCTGTAGTTGGGAACAAAGTTTTGTTGGAAGGAAAAAGAAACATGGCAGCAAAAATCACAGTCGAAGTAGCTCAATGAATGATTCAACAAAGTCCAATAGCAGTGGAGAAAAGAACAAATCCATGTCTCCACGACGACCTTTGCCTCCTATACAGCAGAACCAACAGAGACAGCCACACCCGCCAGCACAGAAACGGGACGAAGACAGCGTATTCCACGCCAGACCAGTGAAACACAAACGAAGTCCAGATAAGCCACGGGAAATTGACTATGATGAAGGTAAGCTATTGAAACAATAAATACAGATTGCTGTTTTCTTTCTGTTTGTTTTATCTTTATAAGTTGGACAGCATCTAAGGATATGAACAGAGCCTAAAAAAAAATAAAAGGAAAAGAAAAAATGTAAGCCATGGAGGCCATCTTTAAAATGCTTTCCATTTTGAATAATTCAATTTCTGTTTATTGTTAGATAAAGAGTTTTTAAAAAGACCTTTAAAACAGTTATCCACAGAAACCATCTTTGAAATGGTTGCCATATTAAATTATATTTTTAACCATCAAATGTTGTCTTTGTTCTTGTACAGACAAGAGCGGCATGTTTAAATCAAAACAACAGAGTAACGTGACCCGTGGAGCCACAGAAGTAGAGGAAACTTTAGACACAAAGGTCGACCTTCCAATTGACCAGGTTGAGCCAGAGGAGGTCAAGGTCAGTCAGAACTAGGTCAAGGTTACTGTGAGTCCAGTCACATAGTTTGTGTACGTGTGATTTTGATCACAGTGGAGATTAACAGAATTGTGTTGCCTGTGTCTTGTCCATGTTTGTGAATCCTTTGTCTTTATGTTTCGATTTCATTTATGCTCAGGGCAATGATTTTTATATTTGAGTTTTTGTTTTGTTGAAAAAAAAGCTTTCCATGAACTACATTAATTTTATTTTTGGTTATATCTGAAATTTTATCATATTTTTTTATTTGTCTTTGAGATTTCATCAGTATTTGTTTCTCTGTCAAAAACCTCAGAATCTCGTATTTTAAAAGCATTTCTAGAACCACTTTCTTGTGATGTTTATGATTTAATTTATTTGCCTTTCATTTATTTTATGCATTTTCATCCCTATACTTTATTTTTATTTAACGTCTCTTTTCTCTCTGAAATGACCTAATTAGGAAGAGGAGATAGTGACTGAGGACAAGGAAGTCCCAGATGACAAGAATCTGACCAAATCACCATCAGATCCTAACCAGGTCAGACCTCTTTTTACATAGCAAAACACAATAACACATCTGCAGAAATAGTAGAAATTATATACTAATACCACTGCCACCAGATTACACTTATAGCAAAGAGGACAGTGTATTAGTGGTATGTCTTCATACGTGTATGCCTTTCCCACATGGAACTATAGATCTTTATTCTCAAGTAGATAGGGAAATAAAAAAAGTTTAAAGGATTTTGTATAAATTGTTTGAAAACAGAAATTTCAGTAGGTTTCCCCTTTCAAATAACTATAATTGTTGAATGAGAAAATATACCAATGTCATCACAAAGGGTCTTACTGAATAGAGTTGCTAAAAAAAGAATCCACAGAGTATTTTACTAAAGAATATTGATACCAAATTGATCGTTAAACTGTACAGGCTACCATAAAGGGAAGGTATTTAAACTGAATAAAACAGGATTGCCAAAAGAAAAGATTTTAAAGGCAACACTTGGAAATTTGAAATAGAAATTTTTAAAAAATTCCCGTCTTTCCCCAGTTGTGAAAAGAAATAAGGTTGAAACTGCAGATTTCTACCCTAATATTAGTTTTATTGATTTTGCTCCAGTGGCAAACAAATTGATTGATTCCACAGTTAGCTATGTAAACAGTGAAAGGCATTCAGCAATGGCTTGATTAACAAAGATTGTAACAATAAAACCTGGTCAAAGATTATCAAAACCTGTTGCAATCCCAGTTTGTTTTTCTTCTTGACTAAATGATTGGCATTCTTTGCAAAAGATATGTAAATAAAATGTCTAAATAAGGATTATATCAAGGATTCCTTATTTGAATCGGATATAGCATTTATAATGTGATGTAAAGTGTACATATTTTGTGCATGATTTTTTCCTTGCTATAGTTTACAGACTTCATGGTAAAAAAAAAATCAAAGATCATAGATACTATACTTTTTTTTCAACATTATTTTGGCAGATTGTAATGAACCAAAGTAATTGTAGGGAAAATTCTTTAAAAAATTATTTTGTAAAATTTTAAGCACCTTAACTGTCAAAACAGAGATTTTTACAGCTCATATTCTATGGGTCTATTCTCACAACTTTGGATCGATCTATCACTGCGGGGAGTCTCACCAGACTACGGCCAGATAATCCCCCTTAAGTGTCCGTCCCCGCCCACTACAAGCCGTAAGGGGCAATTAACTTTCGTGTCCGCCCGGCTGACAGCTATTCAGCGCGAACCCCCAGGGAGTTAGATCGATCCAAAGTAGGTCGATCTAATCTATGGAAATGGGGTGTATGATCAAATCATAATTAGGCACAAACCATATTTAATGCCCTGTCAGACCATTCTTTCCCTCTAAGAATCGCCTCGTTAATTGTAGGAAAATCAGTTGAAATCTGTCCCGTCCCATCCCGGTCCCAAACCTGCCCGGGACATCAGGGTGCCCTCTGGCCAGGATTTGGATGCCCCTTTTAATGAGGGAGGCGAGAAGGTGTGAAAATTAGATGATTTTTTTTTTAAGAAAAGAAGGTCCAGATGCTTTCACCCGCATCAGACTTAAAATCATTTTCCTCTACAGAAACTCAGTTAAAGAACCTCTTCATTATAAGCTATTCTATATTGTTTAAACTGATTCTCCTGTTCCGTTTAAGTAAATTCTTAGTTGTAATTTGCTTCTTTTAAGTTAAATGATGTCTGGTTGTAAATGTTTATGTTATTGTTGTGTTTTAAAAAAATGGACTACAAAATTGTTGTAATTATATGCACACGTTTTTTTGTGATATACTCCATGTGATTTGTTCTATAGAAAAAATTTAGCAGTTGCTGTAAACCAAGCAAGAGACCAACAGCCTAGGAGTGTCTTGTTATATTCACAATAATTATACTTCTTTACTTCACAATACTTTAGGAGTCAATTTCGGAGGAAAAAGACGCAGGGCGCGGCCGTCTTTCATCAGCAGTAAGTCTGGGGGCGGTTTAGCACCAGATCCGTGTGATTTCCTGGACTAATAGCACAGTGATATTTCTATTAATATTTTATGTGACCTCATGCGAAGCCACTGCATGTGTCTTAAGAGGGACGGAAAATGAATCTATTGGGCCCTAGATTTAATATTTGCTAAAAACAAACAAATTGTCAGTGATTTATTATATTGATAAGAAGATATTTGAAATTAATACTCTGCTGTAATTTAAAAAGCAAAGTAAAACTTGTCTTCTCTTCCTGTACACAACACCAAAACATTATTTTTTAAAATCATTTTGAATTTATTTATCATTTATAATTTACAAAAAATTATCAGATCAGTGACATTTAACACATCACAGTGGCAACATGAGGTCATTATTGATATGTCATACTCTTTATTACTGTAGCACCTGCAGTTAGATGTAACTGCTTCTCTTGCTTACTCCATTCTCTCCTAGCATCAATCAGAGAGAGAAACATGATGTAGACACTTCACAGCACTGGTGATGGCCGCACTACTGATGCCGCACCTACAGTGTACTAGCTGGGCTGGATACATGTACTGCTTATTGCTTAGTTATTGCTTTGATCATGGGTAGTTTTGTGAATGTTTAGTGTTTAGAAATGATATCTCTCTCTCACACACACATGCACCTATGCATGTACACACTTGGGCACGTGCACACACACACACACACAAACACACGTGGTGAATTCACCCATATTATCAAAATATGCAATAACACCCTAGCAACACTTGATATTTCTACTCTCACCAATGATAAAATGTATATGCATTAATTGTCCTCTAACAGTGGCATCCACTTATAACTATGGGTCTTGCTCATTTCACTGATTAATGTTACCAAATTGACAATATAATTTTTCACGTTTATGTACATGGTGTTGGTGATTGATTATTGGTGACAGTGATGGTGATGAATTAACAGCTAACCCCCACCCACCCTCTCCTCCTTGTCTCCTCATCCTATCCCAGCAGACCAACAACATCATTCCAGCATGAAGACAGTATTTAGATGGCAGAACGATGTTGTTTGTTTGTTAAGGATGGTTTGCCATGGTTACCAGCACATACGATAACTCTGTCTGCGTGATGGATCAATTGCTTATCATACTCCACCTCCTGTGGTTTATCAAACATATAACAAAGAGAACTGACCAGGGATAATCTGTAGATTGTGTGAATATAGTGTTTTATGTGTGTGAGTTTGTAACCCTGACTGTTAACACTTGTATCTACTTCAACGAGTGCATGGAAATGTAACAGCATGCTAGCGCTGATCACTCACGAGTTAAGTGCACTTCATTTGAAGCAGCAGAGATCATGTCATGAAAACGAAGTGTTGTTTGTTCTGTGTTAATGTATGCGGTGATATGGCGCATTGCAACGTCAACTCTGTGCTGAAATATTAACTCAGGCACTGGAGCCTTGCACATCTATCATCTCTGGCTTAACTTTTTTTGTTTCATAATTAAATAAGTTAGAATAATTATTGTGTTATTTATTATTCTGGTATTGCATGACTGTGTTTGTCTGCTATCAAAAATATTTTTTAATTTGATATTTTTTACATAGTTTAGAGGAGACTTTTACTTTTACTTATTTGTTAAAGAGATACTGTGACAGTTGTATTGGCCACAGATAGAATGTTTCTGACAAATTTGTAATACAGGAGGAGAAAGAGCAGAAGGCAGGCTTTGAGGAACGTAAGGAGACAGATAATACACAGGAAGTGAAAGAGGTAATATAATAAATGAAAATTATCAAACACTAGCCGAAAATCTTTTATACCGTTAGGTTACCAACTACCAAGCTAATGAACATTTTTTGCTCAGGTAACATAATGTTTAACCAACAGTAAAGTTTTTTTTTAAGTCTACATTATCTAAAGTGAGGGGAATATGTGTGATGTAAATGAAAGAATATTTGACACATAACAGGAGTTGAATGTTATTATTTATTTTTTTTTTTCATGCTTTATGATCATGGTTAAGGTGACTATCAATATTAACAATGGAAAAAAAAAACTCATGTAGAATGGTATATTCTTATTGCAGCAGGGGGAGAATACAGATCAAGATGACGACTTAGAAAAACAAACAGCCGCTGCCACCACCATTCAGGCCGGTTTCCGTGGTTACAAGGCTAGAAAGCATGTGGCAGATTTGAAAGATGGTGCTACAACAAATAATAACAATAATGACAGCTCAGAAGATGACAACATTCCACAAAGTGATAACAGCGACCAAAACGTGGAAGATAATTCAGACAAGGAAACAGAGGCTGCTACAAAAATACAAGCGGGTTTCCGCGGTTACAGGGATCGTAAACGTGTTGCAGAGTTGAAGGGAGATAGTCAGGTAGACTGTGTGTGTTAGTTGTATGCATGGAATAGAATGTGTTAGTTACAGAATATATATGTGTCGGGTAGACTACATGTTTGGTATATATTTAAAGGGATAATAACTCTTCGTATGAAATCTATATTTCACAATAAATACATTATGAATAACTCATAGAAATATAATATATTCTGTTTTATGACGAAAACAGCAGTTATAGCTATTATTCTGATATCTGAGCTTGTCTTTAGACCACGTGACCTCCATTGATGGCTATACTCTGTAATAATCTCTTAAGAGATTTTAACAAAAAACCAAACTTTTTGGAAAAAAAAACAGGGACTAACTTTGAATGTAAAAATGGACTCATTAACCATTGGTAAGTATGGGAAAATTGTTGTTTACTCCTGGGAAATTCATTTTTTGGCCAAAACGAAGAGTTATTATCCCTTTAAGGTAAGCTGTGTGTATTTTAGGTGTGTATGGGTCGTGTTCCCCAGTTCTTGAATCACCAGAAGTGAATTTGCACCAACCAACACCTGCTTTGTACACATATTGTACGAAGTGCTTCTTAGCTTGATAACTTAATCTAAAGATACTTGTAGATGTAGTTGCATAGCCATGAAATTCAATACTGCTGTTTCTCTTTTCTACATTGTAATTGTCTTAATGTTCAGGATATACCCACAAATTTGAAAAATGACTTCTTTTATTACCAGTTTATCAAAATCAGCTATCCACCAAACTTGCCCTGCTTATTGTTTATCATAAAACTTTCTGTTTGGACGGAATGAATTAATTTTGTTAAAATATAGGGTTTATTTATCTGCACAGTGTTTTTACCACAACTTCTCTAACTTCTTGGTGATAATGTATAACAAACTGTGTAGAGATCCTCTGTCTTATTTTACCTTAAATTTTCATGGCATATTTTTTATTCATTTCACATAAATCAAAGATACTAAGCCTAAGATACAGTAGAGATCTTAATGCCCTACTGGTGATTAATGTTGAAAATATTGGATGATGAATTTCTAGCTCAGATGATTAAGATTGAGATAATCTTGTGTAAGTTTGGAAGGACACTACCTGATAACACCATCAGAGATTGATTGAAAAAGTTTTACATAATAGAAAATAAGACAGCAGCAGGTCTTGCATAATAGCGTTGTTAAGGTCCCCGAAGTTAGTGGTCACCAATTTTAAAAAATAAAAATGCAAAAGAGATCTTTCATTACTGTCCACCCCTTCTAAATTGTTGGCTAGCTCCATAATATTAATAATAATCAGAAATAGTAATATTATGGAAAAGAAATAGAAGCTACCTTCAGAGTGACAACATCATTTTATTAAGTCCTTCATTTTTTTCTGCAGTTTTTTAAGATACAAATTTTTTTAGTTGACACTTTATCAAAATATGATATAAGGATACAAGAGAATGTGTTGATAACAGTTTTGGATCAGGATCAAGACGTTATCACAAACTCTACCCAGTAATAATGCCAGTGACAGTGAGTCCTCTTATCTTTTAAAGACAAATGTTTTTAAGCAATATTAACAGGGAGCTCAGAAACCCGTGGATTATATGAAATTTATCTTGTTTCAAGAGGGGATTATGTAATGGGGAGATGAATAGAATGGGTTAGAAAGCTGTAGTTATGAAAACATCTCTGTGTTTATTAAACTTCTGAAGATATATCTGATTCAATGAGAAAAGGAAGGAAGGAAGATGTAATTGCATGACTACACGAAACACTGAAAGCAAAATTAATAAAAACCTGTTTTATTGAAGCTCATAACCATAGAAATACATCTTGTGCTTACTGTTAGCGATTTCCTGAAGTATGAAAATAAGATTTCATAATTAGGAAGGAAAATATTGGCAAATCTTTTATCACAGAATATGAGATTATGATATTAGAATAAGGCATTATTTCCATTGTAGAGAAAATTAAACCACCTGCTTTCACATAGATAGAGTGATAGTTAAGCAGATACAATTCTGTCCAGAAAATCAATAGGGAAAATGGTTGGCAAGACCTAGATCAATTTACAATGTAGGAAAGTGCATGTAATTTCTGGTACATCACTGTCAGACTAACTAAAGAGTACTTCCTCTGACGGACTAATGCAGTGTCTTTCACAAAGGTTGATAATTAAGTATCCTTCGTCTGTAGTTTGAAGTGTTAGGTGTGAACACATAAGTGCGAGAGGCACACGTGCCAATACCCCCCTCCTGCAGAGAAAATAATAACCAATCAATAATCTCCTTTGCATTTAGTGCAGAATTCCAATAAATCCATGGGGTAACCCTTGACATTGCTACTCTCCATGGCGACGCATCGATTGATCAGCGTGTGAGCATTGATTGGAGGCTCAACAACTTCGTCAATTTATTCTCCAAACATGTAGCTTTGCTGAAGTATAGATTGATTACTGACAGGACTAAATAAATCATGCCCCAAGCTTTATTGAATTCTGATAGACCATGTTAATGGGCCTATGAGTACGTAGAGTTGTTATTATTTTGCTGAAATTTATATAAATAATTTAGATGCGGGGCTTAAGATCGAAGTTGAATAGTGTTTAATAGTGCGAGGATAAATTGATGACTGAAGATGGCAGCACTGTCCAGTAGAAAATATTTTGCTGGTTTTTTTATCCAAATGTCCTTGTGTCAAATACCTTGTGACACTTTTATCATCTCTTTAGATTTAGATTCCAGTCAGGTTATTATGTTATTATGCAATCTCTATTTTATGCATTATATGCTGGTATTTAGTGGTCAGTCTTTTATCTTGAATTTGAGTTCAACTCCATAGTATAGATTTTTTTTTTTCATTTTACACACACACACTCACACACTGTATTGTGCACTCCTATACCTTTTACATTATGTGTCATTATTTCTTTAACCCCAGGCCCAAGTTGGTTTTAGTTTTAACATAGTTTATATATGTATGTAACTTGAACAATGTATTTTATCTTGCTCCCTTTGTGTATGTGTGCCAACAGCATATGTCTGATTTAGTTATTTTATTTCAACTATGAATGTGTAGGTAGTGGATAATTTTTTCATTTAAGTAGTTTTTTCATTAAAATGCATAATCTTTTTTACCATAGTTTCAAATTCAGTTGTTTTGTTTACCAGTGTTATTAAATGTTGTTGGATGTAAATTTATTAGACTCCCGTACGCAGGATTCTTCTTTTGTTAGTAAGATATTAATTTGTTTGACATAAAGATGTATTTCCCGAATCCTTTATCTTACTCTCTCAGGACATTGATAAAATGGGTGGAAGAGAAACGTTCACAAAAGAGACATCTGACCCTGACGACAAGGCAGAAAGTGCTGAAAATGAGGCAGATAAAGATGAGACAGAGGCTGCTGGTCACCATGACAACGAGGAAGATAGAAACAGCCAAAATGAAGATGGTTCTTCAACTTACAGAGTTGATGAAACTCAGGATGACAAAATTGATGACCTTGACAATAACGAGGCTGCCGCAAGTTTAGATAATGGTGCTGCTCCAGGTGACGAGGGCTTGGAATCAGAAACAGACGTGACCCACAAGGATGAGCCAACTGTCCATGAACAAAACAAGGCCCACGATGACCTCAAAGATGACACTGTGGTGGTGGAAGATTTGGACAAAGCTGTCACCCCTTCCCAGGAGAAGCCCCCATCACGTCGTGAGCTGTCTTCATCTCGGCGCAGAGACAGTGCAAATCAAACAGAACCTGATGTAAGATGGGTTGTCCTGCAGCGTGAACCCTCCTGTGTGATCCTCAAATAACATAGAAGATCATTCCTGTAGCCTAACACACTTGCACATACAAGTAGAAACTTAAAAATGGGATTTAGTGGTTTCCATGGCACCTTGTTTTCACCTTGACCTTAAAGATTTCACATTCTCAGGACTTTTTGGTGCACATCATACAGAGTGATATCCACCACCCTTTCTAATCATCTTCATTCACTTGGTTTAGTTTGACGTCTTGAATAACAGTGATATTGACTCTTACCTTGTCTACAGACTCTACTGACCTTCACCTTAACCTTAATGACCTTGACCTGTAGCTCATAACCTTCCTTTCGAGGTCGCATATCAGTGAGACCTTTGTCTTATCCCAGCAGCCTTGATTGGGACCCTGTCTTGGTTTTTATCTACTCACCTGAGTAACATATAGCAAACTCTATAAAAGGATCCTAAACACTTGTGCTGCTACTATTTAATATGTAATCCTGAAGTTTGGCTTTTCTTGAACATAAGCATACAAGGATTTGGTGTTGCGGTTCATACGCAGACATGGCGTTTTCGTAAGGAAATCAGTCTCACTTAAATTTTTACAAGTTTTATGGAGAACTGATTTTGATAATTTACAGTTATGAAGTGCACTTCTAGATTTTATTTCTCAGAAAGAACAGTACACAGTGTAATGTACAATACCACTGCCATCATCAGTAATTTGATAAAAGTTTAAGGCTATGTTAAGACATTGTGACTATTACTTGCAACTTTCTACTCTCTACAGTGGATCATAACTGATGCCTTGCTTTGGATCTATTTCAGGGTTGATAAATTAATATTCTGAATTTTCTATCTCTTTCAGATTTGTTTCAATTTTTGACACATTTTCAGAATTTCTTTTTCTGCACCCTAGGCAAACTGCACCTGTATTGTATTGAAATGTCTTGTATTGGGTTGTAAAATAAATTATTTTTCCTTGTCATGCTGATGTGATGATTGAAAACATCTTATTTTCATTGTGCTTCCTCTTTCAGACCAACAGAACAGATCAAACAGAGACCAGCAACAACAATGACACTGTCGATGGCGACGGCCAAAATGAGGTGGGTCAACTTTTTTTAAACAAGAATTTCTGCCTAAATTTAGATTATCATCGAGGTTTCTTTGCCACTTAAAAGACATAAATTTTCCATTTTTGCAAAAAAAAAATGGTTCAAACTATTCACGACTTTGAACTGATGTTTCAATCCTAGCAATTTCAAAAACGATTTGAATTATAAATGACAAAAATGTATGAAAAATTGCATTTGTCATGATGCAAATTATTTTAGCTTGTGTTATTTTTATAATATGTTGTTATAAATCATATGGTTCATATATTATTTTCTGGACACATTTAGATAAAGATATTAATGTAATTATTTGTTACAGGGAATATTTTATGATATTTTATTTTACGATAAAGATGTAGTATTTAGACGTTAAGTGCTGAGGAGGGTTGCTACCATGTGAAGATGTCTACAGAGCATCTCCTCTTAGATTGCTTTACCACTTTTGTTCCTTTAACATGACACATTTCTTTCTTTTTTTTCACATTTTCATAATTAAACCATCAATTTCTTCCCACACAATACCCTCAGGAGGACCTGGAAGAGGCAGCTATAAAAATACAAGCTGCATTTCGAGGACATCAAGATCGCCAGAAAGTACAGGAATTGAAAGAACAGAGGAAGGCAGACGAAGATGAGAATGAAATACCAGATATAACTGAAATAACTGATAATGATAATGATAATGAGGTAGACCAACGAGTTTCACTTTCATTTCTTGAGTTTCAGTGTCATTTTTGATCCATTTATTTGCATAAAGTGCTTTGTAGAGATTCAGTTTATTTTGATTTCTTGCCCTATGGACTGCATTTATATCTGCTGTCGATGAGTCCATCCATCTTGCGTTTATTTTGATCAATTTTATTTAATATATTTCTTTGTTTCCTTTCTTCTTTTTGTTTGATAGATATGTCAAGATCTGTTCATTGTTGCCTTTGATGTTTTTAGCGTTGCTTATTTCAGTTGAGCTTAGGAGGCTGTGTAGGGGTAGGATTGGCTTCTATTTATATGACACCATTAATTTGACTGCCAGTAGTTATATGTAGTTGCATCAGTGGCTTCGTTCAGTGTTGTGTTTCCTGATACGCTAGCGGATCTGGCATATCAAGATGGCGGATACCCAGATCATTGATTTACCGTTTAATCCCCCCCTTATCTGACACAAATTTATGTTAAGTGCTGTTGGATTTTTGCATGCAGGGTTGCCAGCTTTATTTTCTAGGATGCTTTGGATAATGCCCAGTTTCATCAACACTGGATGGCGCTATCTACATTATCCATTATATAAAATTGTTATCTTCTGGACAGTTATCCTGTGGGTAAAAAATTTTTTTTCTAAACGCCAGATACTGAAATTGCTGTCCAGTGGTTTAAAATGGCTGCTATCCTCAGGATAACCATCCAGAGGATAAGAATTTAATCCAGTGGATACTGTTATCCACAGAATAGCGCTATCCACTGTTGATAAAAGTGGGAACTGGTGTATAAATTTCTCTATTTGGGAAGATGTCTTTTTTCACATGAAAATCAAAATTTTGAAAGATACTAGATTTTGTGTAAAATATTCCAAAAGTTCAGCAGAATTCATTGAGAAGGAGGGATTTATCATTAATAAATAAATTCTAAAATGAAAGCAGTACATAATCTCAAATCAGTCAAACAAGATCTACAATTGACCATCCAGTGCGTGACAATGTCCATCCATCTTCCTTTGAAACTTTTTTAATGGGTATGGGTGCAGTAAAATGGCATATTTGGGTGTGCACAGTGTAGGTTTTTGTAATGCTTGAATTTGGTACAAAGTTCAAGAATGTAGAAGTTTGTTATGCTGCACATTTTTATTTGTTAAAATTAAATCCAGACCTTCTTTATAATTGTGCACAACTGAGAATGTAGCTTTAAAAAGTTAAGAGGTGTAAAGTTTTGTACCGTCCAATTGTCCATTTGTTGGCTGCATGTTTTCTGGCACATTATCCGCTTGTCGTGCTCCCCGTTCACGTTTGCTCACTTTCCAAAACAAGGTCCGAGAACTTTCTCCTCCCCCCAAGCAACCCACGCCTAAACCAAAAGAGGACATAGCACAAAAATGGAAGCAGAGATTTAACAATCCTAAATTTAAGGTCAGATAGATGAAAAACCTTAGTTTTGGACAAGTTATAATTTTTTATTATGACTACCATTCTTTATGCATGTATTTACTTTTTATTCTGCTGTGATTTCAGGCTTTTATTATGTTTTGAAAGGATTTAAGTTCTCTCTATGTGATTTCCCACTAGCAAGGTTCAACCGTGTCATTAATAAGAGTGAATTTTTTAGTTTGTCTACCTATTATATTTTAATTATTCACATTTAATTTCCTTTATCTCAACTCACATATTTGCTCTGCTAGTGTGGGCATGTGTTTTGTTTTGGTTACAACAATGGAGGAGATTAAAAAGTTCTTAGTTTCTAAACTGAGAACATGCAAAACTCAATTTTTATATCTTGGGTTTATTGAGTTTTTGGGACTAGCTTACAGATAAGGATAGTTTATCATAGTTATTAAGATGATTTTTTTAAAATTGAAAGCAAGCAGCCATTTTTGTTTAATTTTCTTTTTTACTTCTTTTTTTAAAATTTCATATTTCATGATAGCATGCGAGAAATGATTATTATTTTAAATTTGGATTTTGTGTGATTTCTGTGTGCGTGTCTACATTGAGTCTAAGTATTCTGGGTTATTGTAAAAATGTTAAAATATTTTACCCAAGTGTTCTTGTTACTCACAAAAAAAAGAAAAAAAAAACATATCTTTGTCATTGGATTTTTAAGGTGCAGATTTAGAATGAAAAGTAGTTTTGCAGGATAATGAGACACAAAAATGACTTTGAACTTCATCAAACGTTTACAGGATAACTTTTAGTAGAAGTACAGATAATAATACAAAACATTAGGAAGTTTTTATCATCGTCATTGTTTCCTTCCCAAAACTCGTAGGCCATGGTTGCCATGCAGAAGATGTATAAGAACAAGGCCGACGCCCAGACGGCACAACAAGAAGCTGACGCCGATTATGAGAAAGAGAATGAGGTACTGGTTGTGCCCGGATGTGCTGGGATGCTTTGTCTTCTCTAACACAATTGATCACCTAGCTGTTGTCTTAACTAGTCATTGGCAGAGATAGGGAATTTGTTTTCAGTGTTTGCTACAATATCAGTACATATTTTATAAAATATGTGATATATCTCCTCAGTTCATACTTTTGAACAGATTATCCTATTAAACTTTCCAAATGTGACTATGTTAGCCCCAGGAGGCGGATAAGATATATTTGATTTTTAAAAAATTATTTTGCGCCCTCCAGGCTGCCATAATGATACAGAAGAGTTTCCGTGGACACAAGGTTCGCAAAGAGCTGGAAAAGAACATCAATGACGACCTGGAAGAAGACATAGCTCTAGAATACTGAGTCAGCGTGCATATGGAGGTAGAGAATCTGTTTGCATGCCCCCCCCCCCCTCCTCCCACCTTGGTTTTTATATATGTTATTTATTTTACTTTTCTTTTTTAGGTGAAGTGTATTTTTAGCTGAACATTTGTGTTTTTAAGTTTTTTTATGTTTTTGTTTTAGTTATAAGATCTGTTTATAGAAAACCACCATTGATACTTGGTTTTGTAGCTGTTGGATGTGTTTTTTCCCCGGTGAATGGTGACTGACATGTTGTAACTTTTTATTCTTTTATTTTTTTCACTCAGCATTTATGTTGTTATGTTTTACTTCCCTGGTTTTTTAATACAATACAGCTTTTATGTGTAAAATTATTATTTAAGTTTTTCCTTTGTTAGCTTATAATGTATTGGTGCTGGATTTCTTTTTTTAGGGCTTTGATTCAGTTGCTTTTATGTACCTCCCCACCCTATTATGTTTATTTATATTTATTTACTTTTAGAACATTTGTATTTGCGTGTTTTATTTCAGAATGTTGGTCATCCTTTGTCATTACAGTTATTTCTTTCTGATCCATGTGTTCAATGTTTTTTTCCCCCCATGCTTGTAATTTTTGTACTCATCTGATCTTTCGTTTGTTGAAATTTATTTCTGACAAATGCGGTAAAATTATTGTCATTGTGCATCTTTGTCCTTTCAGTCGTGATGCAGAACCCCATAAAGAAATCTAGAAAGAAATTTGGAAGAAAAACTGTAGAATCTGATTTAATGCCACAGGGGTCCAAAGCAACAGTATTATAGTGAGTCTTAGGATTGTGAGCAAACAAGGCAGCATATATTTGGAAAAGGAACTTGGGATTACAGCGATATAGTCTTTAAAAAAGGATGTTTTTCACATATGTAACAGTGCACAAATACAGAATTCATTTGGAGAATCATGGTCCATGAAAAGTGCAGATAGCATAGCCATGTTTTGTGACAGCCACCCACAACTTTTGACCTTGACACTTGAAGACATTTTTCGAGTTGCACGCAATGTTCAATTGTGTGTATTACATTTCATTCAAGCTGTTGGGTTGTAAATGCATTCTTCCTATTGAGGGAACAGCATTAAGTGAAAGATGAAGTATAAAAATTTTTGAGAAAGAAAGAGTGGGGTTGATACGGCATAAACCAGTGACTCTTCAGATAAGACCATTTGGATAATGGTGTCTCATCCTTCTCTAACAGAGGTCACAGAGGTAATCGCCATGGAAACATTTGGTGTTTTCAATCTCTCCTTGGAAGATGCATCATTTTATCTTGGACAGACCAGAAATCATGAATCTGCATTTTGTTTTATATATGAAATGTCTGCCTTTATTGATATGTTTTACTTGTTAAAATATCAACGGCAGAGAAAGGCTTTGTACATACAATATTTATATTTGAATTTCATTGCTATCCCATAATAGTAAGATGGAGAGGCAGATGTTTTTGCAGGGTTTTGAGGGGAATGTGTAATATAATCCAATAGGAATGGTGCACATATGTTTGCAGTGACTTTATCCATTTTTGCTTGCACCAAAGTTCAAATCACTTTTTATGCATATTTAAAGCAGTGAACATTTCCTGTAATTTTTTTAAAGTTGTATTTAAGTTGATTTAAGTTGTTCCTTGTTTTTAAAAATCAAACTCAACATGCCAGTTCTTGCAGCTAATATATGAACATGAAAAGTGTCCTGGATCTTTTGCTGCTTATTTTTGAATATTCCTTCAGTTCTGACATCTGTAACCCGTACTAATATGTTAGCATATTTTGACCAAAGCCATTTTTCAGGCATTTTCAGCAGTATTATACTTTCTGGTCAGTCACATTCAGTTGTCCGTTATATATTGTGAGTGGTTTCATGACATCAATCTGTAATCTTTGATATCTGTATTCTCTCTAATCAATGCTATTGTGGTATGAAAGCTGTACACTTCAAGGTTAACCTTTGAGTTGATCCAAGTATATGTAACAAAGTTATATTATCAAATAAGAGAACTTAAGAAGGACAAGTGTAAAGATTGTAGTTAAGTTCTACAGACACCTGTGTTAGAAAGATGGAGGAAGAAAACACATCTTCCTCAACTTCATCTCCACTCAGAATTAACCTCCTGATCAAGAGAATCGGAATCAAAAACAAGCAGAATTTTAAGAGGCCTTTCAAATTTTCTGATTGCACACAGGGCATTTTAAGATGTGTAAAGTGCACTTCTCCAAGTATAGCTTATTCTTCACACGGCTCATTATTATAATTGTTATCATACATGTATATTGTGACCACACAATTAAGTCTTCATTGTAAATCCATTGTATATATAATGTTAAGCACAAGATTGCAGCACTAGCAGTCAGTTATTATGTACAGATATGCGTGGAGTGGTTTGATATCTCTTTCCACAATTCAACAACACAAAGCATCAGATATGACTTTGGAACCTGTACATTTATTGTGGAACCCCCTTTGAGTGCACTTATCCTGATATATTTATATATAATATTAATCATGAGTAAGGATATTTAATTAATAAGGTTGATTTCATTAACCTGTTAATTACCCAAATCTGCCTCCAATCTTGTTGTTAAACTTGCCAATCTGCTCATGTAACGTGACTGCTTATTGGTTGATTTGCTGAGAATTTGCATGTCGTTTGCATTTCACATATACCAGCTGTTCATCATGTAAAAATGACTTAATCCCATGACATGTGTCATAACACACAGTTATTTTATCAGGTTTGCCAATATATTGCCTGTAATGCCAATTGTGAGTGCTTACAAGTTTATTTGAGGTGTTTAAATTGTAAAATTTACAATTTGGTATATTATCAAACGAATTTACTGCAGGTGTACAGTGGAAAGCTATATACTTTTGCTGGTATTGTTATATTTGCTGGATTTAAAAGCATAATTTTTGTCAGATTATTGTAAATAAGATTTTCGAGTGACACACTAAATTTGTGCATGGATTTTCGCCAGTTACACCCAACCTGAATGTGTAACATTACAATAGCAAATTCCGTTCACTATCAGCATAATGTTAAAATACATGGCATAAACTATGACAAATTTCAGCAATGTATCATGTCTAAAAATGGTTGTCAACAAAAAGGCAGTTGTCTCGTAATCTGCACATGGTCGCACGTTAAGTGTGCACACCCCTGCATGTGCGTTGTTCCTCACCAGTTCTCCGTCCGTCTCCAATATCACGTGCGATATATCTGTTACGATAATATCATCGTCTTTATCACGTAATCTCATCTCCTAATCATGTACAGGTGTTAATTTATATTCGTAGGTTAATAAAGGTTTGTTGCACTTTATCTGTTTCATGTGTTTTTTATGTACAGACACANGGACATTCGTGTTTTTAAGTTTTTTTATGTTTTTGTTTTAGTTATAAGATCTGTTTATAGAAAACCACCATTGATACTTGGTTTTGTAGCTGTTGGATGTGTTTTTTCCCCGGTGAATGGTGACTGACATGTTGTAACTTTTTATTCTTTTATTTTTTTCACTCAGCATTTATGTTGTTATGTTTTACTTCCCTGTTTTTTTTTTATACAGTACAGCTTTTATGTGTATAATTATTATTTCATTTTTCCTTTTGTTTAGCTTCTAATGTATTGGTGCTGGATTTCTTTTCTTAAGGCTTTGATTCACCCCATTATGTTTATTTATATTTATTTACTTTTAGAACATTTGTACTTGCGTGTTTTATTTCAGAATGTTGGTCATCCTTTTTCATTGCAGTTATTTCTTTCTGATCCATGTGTTCAATGTTTTTTTCCCCCCATGCTTGTAATTTTTGTACTCATCTGATCTTTCGTTTGTTGAAATTTTTTTCTGACAAATGCAGTAAAATTATTGTCATTGTGCATCTTTGTCCTTTCAGTCGTGATGGAGGACCCCAGAAAGAAATCTAGAAGAAATTTGGAAGAAAAACTAGAATCTGATTTCATGCCACAGGGGTCCAAAGCAACAGTATTATAGTAGCGAGTCTTAGGAATGTGAGCAAAAGAGGCAGCATATATTTGGAAAAGGAACTTGGGATTGCAGGGATATAGTCTTTAAAAAAGGATGTTTTTCACATAAGTAACAGTGCACAAACACAGAATTCATTTGGAGAATCATGGTCCATGAAAAGTGCAGATGTTATAGACATGTTTTTTGACAGCCACCCACAACTTTTGACCTTGACACTTGAAGACATTTTTCGAGTTGCACGCAATGTTCCATTGTGTGTATTACATTTCATTCAAGCTGTTGGGTTGTAAATGCATTCTTCCTAATGAGGGAACAGCATTCAGTGAAAGATGAAGTATAAAAATTTTTGAGAAAGAAAGAGTGGGGTTGATATGGTGTAAACTTGACCAGTGGCTCTTTGGATAAGACCATTTGGATAATGGTGTCTCATCTTTCTCTAACCTAGGTCACAGAGGTCATCACCATGAAAAAATTCTTGGTGTTTTCAATCTCTCCTTGGAAGATGCATAATTTTATTTTGGACGGACCAGAAATCATGAATCTGCATTTTGTTTTATATATGAAATGTCTGCCTTTATTGATATGTTTTACTTGTTAAAATATCAAGGGCAGAGAAAGGCTTTGTACATACAATATTTATATTTGAACTTCATCGCTATCCCATAATATTAAGATGGAGAGGCAGATGTTATTGCAGGGTTTTGAGGGGAATGTGTAATATAATCCAGTAGGAATGGTACACATATATGTTTGCTGTGACTTTATCCATTTTTGCTTGCACCAAAGTTCAAATCACTTTTTATGCATTTTTAAAGCAGTGAACATTTCCTGTAAGTTTTTAAGTTGGAATTGTATTTAAGTTGTTCCTTGTTTTTTAGAATCAAATGCAACGTCAGTTTTTGCAGGTAAAATATAAACGTGACCAGTTTCTGAACCTTTTTTTTCCCCCAGTGTTTCTCCAGTTATGACATCTGTACTAAAATTTCAGTATATTTTAACCAAAGAAATCTTATTCGTGCATTTCCAGCAGTATTATATTTTCTGGTCAGTCACATTCAGTTGTCTGTTATATATTGTGAGTGGTTTCATGACATTAATCTGTAATGTTTGATATCTGTATTATCTCTAATCAATGCTATTGTGCTGTGAAAGCTGTACACTTCAAGGTTTACCTTTGAGTTGATCAAGTTTATGTAACAAAGTAATATTATCAAATAAGAGAACTTAAGAAGGACAAGTGTTAAGATTGGAGTTAAGTTCTACAAGCACCTGTGTAGGAAAGATGAAGGAAGAAAACTCCATCTTCCTCAACTTCATCTCCACTCAGAATTAACATCCTGGTCAAGAGAACCGATATCAAAAACAAGCAGAATTTTAAGAGGCCTTTCAAATTTTCTCATTACACACAGCGCATTTTAAGATGTGTAAAGTGCACTTCTCCTAGTATAGCGTATTCTTCACACGGCTCATTATTATAATTGTTATCATACATGTATATTGTGACCACACAATTAAGTCTTCATTGTAAATCCATTGTATATATAATATTAAGCACAAGATTGCAGCACTAGCAGTCAGTTATTATGTACAGATACGCGTGAAGTGGTTTGATATCTCTGCCCACAATTCAACAACACAAAGCATCAGATTTGACTTTGGAACCTGTACATTTATTGTGGAACCCCCTTAGAATGCACTTATCCTGATATATTTATATGTAATATTAATCATGAGCAAAGATATTTAATTAATAAGGTTGATTTCATCTTATTAATCACCCAAATCTGCCTCCAATCTTGTTGTTAAACTTGCCAATCTGCTCATGTAACGTGACTGCTTATTGGTTGATTTGCTGAGAATTTGCATGTTGTTTGCATTTGACATATACCAGCTGTTCCATGACGTGTGGCATAACACAGTTATTTTATCAGGTTTGCCAATATATTGCCTGTAATGCTAATTGTGGGTGTTTACAACAGTTTATTTGAGGTGTTTAAATTGTAAAATTTACAATTTAGTATATTATCAAACGAATTTATTGCAGGTGTACAGTGGAAAGCTATATACTTTTGCTGGTATTGTTATATTTGCTGGATTTAAAAGCATAATTTTTGTCAGATTATTGTAAATAAGATTTTTGAGTGACACACTAAATTTGTGCATGGATTTTTACCAGTTAAGCCCAACCTGAGTGTGTAACATTGTGATAGCAAATTACGTTCACTGTCAGCATAATGTTAAAATACATGGCATAAACTATGACAAATTTCAGCAGTGTATCATGTCTAAAAATAGTTGACAAAAAGGCATTTGTCTCGTAATCTGCACATGGTCGCACGTTAAGTGTGCACACCCCTGCATGTGCGTTGTTCCTCACCAGTTCTCCGTCCGTCTCCAACATCACATGCCATGTTTCTGTTACTTTATCATGTAATCTCATCACCTAATCATGTACAGGTGTTATTTATATTCGTAGGTTAATAAAGGTTTGTTGCACTTTATCTGCTTCATGTGTTTTTTATTATTAGTTAATGAAAATTTGTTTAATATATTTTATCTCAATTTTTTTTTTTTTAAATGTATATTTGAAATTGTTGATGGACCGTTACTTTCATCTAAGACCAACCCCCCGTGTGAACTTTTCTTACTGGATATCGCTTGCTATAAACCTTGTACTAAAATGTACCAAACACCAAAAAAATATATTCAAAATTTATTAAAGCCAAATCTCGTTGTAGTAAAAATCTTCCAAAATACATCACATATTAAATTATAAGAAATCTTTTAAAGATATTCACATCTCAAAGACATAATATACACTATGCTCTGTCAAATATATAAAATTTTGACATTCTGGATTTTCACAAGTTCGACTTATTTCAACAGTTCTAATTCATTTCCTTCATGGAATGATAAAGTAATGAAAAAATTGAAAGGCATTAATAAAGGCATTATTGCAAATCGGATTCCTTTGATTATTTCGAATTTCTTTTCTCCCTATTCCTAGTGAAAGTTGCATAGAAGAACTATCACGATCTTGAAAGTCTCTCTTCAAACAAACAAATGATAATGTTAAATCAATTTGAAACAACAAGGTACCAACTCTTCTCTCATGTAATTGCTACTGCTGCTGTGTTGTTTGTGGTATCTGATGTATTTTAGTTGACTCTGGGAAGACCTGCAACAATTCCACTCTCAATTCCACACTCATCGGTACCTCTCTTGATCTTGAAGAAACCTGGGAATAGAAATAGTTTTTAAATCTAATTGGTCCATCTTCATTCTTACTATAAGCAACTTTCAACCATGCTGAATAACTGTAGGTATTCATGGCAGATCTAAGTAAAAAAAATATTAGGAATCGTCTTAATTTTACACAAGAAGTATAAAATTATACCAGCAATAGACATAAGTATCTCCTGACCAAATTAATTTTTCGAAGTTAATTACAATGTCATGTGCCTGTGACCATGTCTTTCTAATTTGAAATATATTTTAGTTATTCATTCATAAATTCAAAATATTTTTCCCATTATTTACATTTCATATTTCCATTCAATCATTTTGACTCACTCAACCTTCAATCTGTTAGTTTGTCTGTGTGTTTATATACATTTATTTATTTACTATTTATTCATTCATTTATTTATTTACCATTATTTTCTTTATTTTTTAGCCATCTATTTATAAATCCATTCATATATATATATATATATATATATATATATATATATATATATATTTATCTTGCTCTCACCTTGATCTCCCCAGTCAGGGTTCCATGAGTTTGCTACCAGCCAGTAGGGGGTGCCACTTTCCACGCCCCAACCCAGGACCTTGATAGCGTGACCCCCCAGGGCTGACCCTGAGGTGTGGTGGTACACACCTAGAAATAAAACACATTCATTGCTGCAGTGAGAGAATTTCTACAGATCCACTTTCGTAAAAACTCAGTTCTAACACTAAGTACACATATTCTATAATCATATTTTCAGAAACAAGTATTATAAAGAAACATGCATTTTGTACATGTAAATGTGGTCTGATCATTAAATATTTTGGTATCACTATATCATTTTCAATTATAACAAAAATATTGTCTTCTTAAATTACCCAACTTGAATGAAGACATTATAACAGTGACTGTAAAATGTTGTCATACCTGACTTGTAGCTGGGGAAGTCAGCGTACACGGTAAAAGCGCCCTCTACAGGCCCGTTGGTCATGATCTCTGTCTGGATGGATTTCTCAGAGGAACGCACTGAATAGTGGGACTTGCCTGGAATATGAAAGCATATTTTAATTATGTAATTCTCAGACAGCTTTGTTATACAAATTTTCCATTCTGCTCTGTCATTACCTACAACACTGGGTTGGGTGCAAAATAGAAGACTTCAATACTTTTAAGTTAATGTTAAAACATTAATTTGTATGACATACTTAACAGTGTCAAAAAAACTTGAAATATAATTAACTCTAAATTAAATTTGACCATTCTTCCCTTTACCAAAGCAAACAAAATGAGAAAATGCATTAAGCAGTATGCTCGCTCTCTCTCTCACACACACACACACACACACACACACACACACACACACACACACACTTTGCTACAATGTATAAATTTCTGCACGTTCAGAAGCATGAAGACAGTTCCAAAAGCAGAAAACTTGGAAAGAAAAGCTAGGCTATTTTTTTCTCGTTAATTCCTGCACTTACCGTAGTTTTTGTCCTCTTTGTAAGACACGCTGTACCCAGATTCGCACTTTTTCTCACATCTAGGGGTGGGGTCATCACCCTTGCAAGCGGGTTTGGAGCCATTGACGTGATGTTCGCAGGAAGGCAGGGAGTAGGGACGGCAACCCTGGGGGAGGGAGGAGGGAAAATAGGTGAGGCTTGCTTGGGAATATGTTGAGGAAAATTTTATAATTGTGTGATTTAAAAAATATCTTCTCCCATGTCAGCAAAACATCCTCCAAGTGATTGACAGTCTTAGAGACCATTCACAATGAATTTTATCGTCCCAGTTAATGCATTCTCTAGTTTCCAATGTGCTGGTATAATCTCCAGCTTTTCCATATTCTACTCAACATCAGGAGGGGGCGTGTTAGTCTGTTGCTCTAATAGTATCAGCTAGAGTCCCTGTGGAGTTTGTGCACATCAGCTATGTTGAGAAAATTCATTGTAAACCATCCCTCACAGACATTTACACTACACTGTATATACCCCTGTTCTTAACTGGTCAAGTTCTTAGTAAAGGATTAATTGTCAAAAAAATAATAATTAATATATACTAGTAGGTTTAACTTGACTAAATGCATATGAAATTTGGTAAATGTCTCATAACAATTTCACATCAAGATTATGTAGTGAAAAATACTTTAGGCACTGCACTTTGACCTGTAATTTAAAGTACTATAAAAAACATGCTGTACTTATGTCAACAATAAAACATTGTAAAATAACTTCAAGATATCTATATATGTTATGCCTGGAATGAAGATAAAATAATGTTGAGAAACATTTATAAAAAGGTACATGTATCACTCCATCATTCAAAAAAATGGTAGACAAAAGCAAGGGGAATAATGGCTGGGGATTTCTGGTAGGAAAATACTTCATATACAGTGGTAGCTACCATAATGTTTGTCTTTGGAATAAGAAATGGCGTAGCCTGACTCGCAGGATCTCTGACATCTTGGGGTGGGGTAGTCCCCCTTGCAGGGGGGCCGTGACCCTGAGGTGTGGTGCTCACATGAAGGGAGAGAATATGGCTGACAACCCTAAAACAGTCAAATCACTCCGTAGTCTTCATATAACATATACAATACATGCTGGGTATATTACAGAACATGGGAGTTTTCTAGGTTTTTTTTTATTTTTGAGCCTGTAAACAATTATAATTATAATGCCAACAGCCAAATTATAATCAAGGTATTGTTTGTGTAATACTAAGGCTTCGTTCACATGCAATGTCTATTTTCTAAATTCTATTTTCTATTCGTGCTATCTTATGATCACGGTCTGTGCACTGAATATCCCGCCGCGTAATTACTGGCAGCGCGAGCCAGTTACTTATAGTAACTTATAGTAAGTGCCTCGCACTGCCAGTAATTACGCAGCGGGGTAATCAGTGCACAGACCGTGATCATAAGACATGCCGCAAATAGAAAATAGAATTTAGAAAATAGACATTGCATGTGAACGAAGCCTAAGACTCCATTCCCATACTAGCTGTTAGGGATTAATTAACTATTGTTTAGCAGCTCCCATAGGCATGCTAGACATCTATAATTAAGTCACTTGCTCTGAATGCAATTTAGCAAAAATCACCTCGGAGATGGGTCGATCCTGCTAGATCAATTTAGATATGAGAATGGGGTCTTAAATGTTCTTATAAAATAAGGAAAATAACAGTTTCTTGGTTTTTTGCAACACAGTTGATGAACAGTAGTAAGTGAACTGCCCAGGTGTCATAACAGGCAATGACCTAGCACTGGTCATGGTGAGATGTGACTGTCCTTTTTATGGTATTAGCCTAGGGCACTGGGGGTCAGTAGTTGTGTACTGGTAGTACACGAGTAGTGAGGAAAGAGAATCAGTGCTCAGCACAATTGAATACAGGTAAGGAGTCCAAATCAACTCAGTAAGTTTATAAAACTTATTTTTGCTGACNATCAAATAGAGGCTACAATGTATTATATGGGGCGAGTATGGGCGAGTTATGGAATCAAGACACTTGGTCGCAACACACGATGCTTTCGAGTTACGGGACCTGCCCCCTTTGCCAAGAAAGATCCACCTCAAGGCAAAATTAAATTAAAAATCAGAAACTGGTCTTCATATCTGATATTGCCATACCGCGGTCAATCAAAATTTTCTTCATTCTTAAAAGTAAAGAAATCAAAAATAACAAGTCCCTCGACCTTTGCTTATTTCACTGTAAAGTTCACACTGTTACATTAAGCCCCCATACAAAATAAAAAGTCCCTCGACCTTCGCTTATTTCACTGTAAAGTTCACACTGTTACATTAAGCCCCCTTCCCAACTCTCCAGCCCAAACCAACGCCTCTAGACCAGTCCAAAGGTGACAGTTAATTATCTGTTTATCAAAATCTTGTCACCTACCTGATGACTGCCATATTGACCACCAGAGACGATGCCATCTCTCACCCAGTAAGACCATGCACCACCTGGAAAACCTCCATTACAACTGAAACACAAATATCAAAACTCTTCAGATTGCTGAGATTTGTTCAGATGCAGTGTACTTGTTGTAATTATTAAGGATCAACTGGTCAACATACCTTTTTTTCTACAATCCAATGTATATTTAACTGGTCAGTGTTCCCATTTCAACATGTAAATCTACAGTTTGGTCAAGTACCAACTTCCACAGGTCAACCTATAGGTAACTGGTCAACGTACCCATTTCCACACATAAATCCGCAGCATGTCATCAGATCCTCAGCAGAGATGTGAACGTTCTGTTTTCCTGAGGACGCGATACAGATACGATCAGTCATGGCTTCCACTGCTCCAAAGGCCTACAGCAAGGAAACAAACAAAAACAAAGATATAAGATATGAAATTAATAGACATTTGTAAAACTATCATGATATTTAAAAACTACTCCCAATATTTCATTCCGTTATTCTGATGAAAATGCTCTGACAGATATCAAAATATTGGATGTAAACAATATTTAGCTTTTGACTGAAAAAACACTCTACTTTTATAACATAACACATGTGATAGAAATATTCTGTTCAAATTCCAATATTCAGTTTTATGCTCCAATTAACCTCTCAAAAAAATGTCTCAATTCAGGCTTTTTCCAGCAAACTGTCCAGCCATCAATTGGACGGTCACTATTGTCCAAGACAGTTGCACAGCTTACAATTTTTTTTCATGACTCCCCAAAATTTTGCAGGCAATTGCAAGTGATTATTTTGGACAGCCTGTACCCCCAATCCTTGGAAAAGCCCTGGGCAGAACACAAGCCAAGTGGTCAGTTCAGTCTTGACCACTGGTCACTTACCCAGCATGAGCCGCAGGCCGACTGGTCACGGATCTCCTTCAGCGAGGGGCAGTTTGGCCAGTTTGTCCTGGAGTCGAACTCCTCAGGGATGTCGTTGGCGTCCATGCCGTACATCTCAAATGGGTCAATCTCAGTGGGGCGGTGTTTCCCCATGGGGTCCTCCAGAACTCCGCAGAGCTTCTTCAGATCTTTCTCCGTCATGTTACGACCAACAAAGTTGTGGCCAGCCTGGAAAAGATATCACTTTAATGTTTAAATTTTCACCACAAAAAAGTATCAATCAAGAATCAAGGTCATCTATTGCATATTTATATATATTGACACCTGATCTTACTTGTCAATTCAAAACAATATTAAAATACTAAGTCTATAACCAGGTAACAAGCAAACTTTTGAATAATTTGTATGCTTCTGTAGAAACTTGACCAAACCTTTTATTGTATTTATAAATATGGACAAACAGCTAGTATACGTGTAGTTGAAAGATCAGTTTCGGCGATAAACAACAATTCATACACTGGCAAAAAATAAACCGAAAGACTAATTTTCACTTTCACATGCAAGACTCACAAAAGTACAATAATCTATCAAAGTCAAAAAGTTCCCCTCTGAGGCAGATGATGATTTACCTTCCATGTTGCCTTGGCAACGTGATTTACATAGTGGATAAGTTCCTCAGAGAGAGGCTTGTGAAGAGGAACCTGCTGCTCAAACTTGAGCACGCTGGCATGAGACAGGGCCGACAGGGCGATCACTAACAACACCTTCATGGTTTATATTCCCTGAAATATCAACAAGATAGGATAATAAAACATATGTATCGTTATCCATAACATATGCTGCCTTTATCAACTGGTCAGATAAAAACCTGTCAACTGAGAATTATCATTGAATTCATCACTAAAAAATCTCAATCAGTGCAACACATTTGATGAGTATTAAGCAGTAAAATTTTGAAAACTAGTTATATCATCCACATTCATAGCCACATATCTTCATGTAACCCTAGGTATCAGATTACTGAAGTTTATCGCACATGTACAGTATATACATGTACTGTATATATACATTGTACACTGTGATAAAATAATTAAAATCATCCTCCACCCAGCACTGCTGTCCAAGTTTCAATGTCAATGTTTTAACCAGAGTGATTGTGGCACCTCAGAGTTTTCGATGAGAGGCTCTGATACATGTACAATGTACATGTACTTCAGGGGAAACGAGGTTGGGGGGGAGGGGGGGGGGGGTAGAAACCAATCTGCTTTACGAGTACGTACTTCAGCTTTCTGTCCTCTGCTTTTCAATCGAGTAGCCACATTTTCGCATTTCAGAGTGTTTCGTACATCATGCAAGATTAATAATCAGTTTCCAGGTGCTTTCATAGTGTTACTAGTAAAGTTAAATTAAAGATCGTATTTAAGAAATTAAAGATTACCAGCATGCATTTTGAGAAATGCAGCGTTCATTTTGAATCTTAAGCTTCATATTCCTTCACACAAAAATCACAGACAATTTAGAAAATGTAGGGTTAATTCAAAACCGACTTGAGATTCTAAATGTGAGATTTTACACAAAGTTTAACATACGGAATTATTAAACGCACCACGCACAATTAAGTCTGCGATACAACAGAAAGTAATTATAAGGCACCTGATGCAATTAGGCAGATAAAGACGTTATAAATAAGTTTAATACAACTTCAGCAACAAGTTGCACTCATATTCCGGTTATCCCTGAAGGAAAATAAGACAAATTGTGTAATCTCTTACCTCTGGCAATTTTACAGATCAACGACCAGCGACAAGACAAAAAGTGATCAATCTTTCTGATCTATCAACTATTTAATCTCGTGAGTCATATGATCCTCATGTGACTGGGAGATACTTGGCACGTGCCAACGGACGTGCCTCGACAGATCACGAGCCTAACATATTATAGTACAAATGTCTCACCAGCCAAAATCTAGCTAAATTTTTTATCAAATGCAGTTGAGTCTAATTCTGATAAGAAGGTTAAAGTGAAGAATTAGTTAGAATATTAAAAAGACACTACTATTGGTGTCTGACGTGGCATGTCGTCGACGGGAGCTTAATCTAATTATGGAGAAACCGAATGCGGAAGAGGCGTTACAGCGAGAGGCAGATAATTTGCGAAAACTCGGACAAAACAAAGATGCTGAAAACAAATATTCTGAATGCATAAGACTCTTACAAGATGCTTTACGGGAATGTGGTGCTTGCGAACAGAAACAGTCCATGTGAGGAACATACGAAATAGTTCAAATCAAAATTTCACTGAATTTCAGTTTCACTGCTTTGGCTAACTTTCCCTACTAACCTACCTGTAGCTGTTACACTGCTGCAATGTTATCCTTATAAATAACTTGCTGTATTAGAGTTCAAACATAAGTTTAGTCCCTCTTCACTAAATTTACTTATAATCTTACAATATTTCGAAATTTCTGATTATTATATTATTCATATTTAGATCTATATGTATTAATTAATTATTTAGACCCATTTATTTTTATTTTTTATGTATTTATTTATTTGTGATGTTTAAGAAGCGAGCGGCTTTTTTTTTATTACTTTTTTTCATTTAATATGAGCTACATCTGTCACAATATTTTTAATCAATAAAAAACATTAAAATACTATTATAAATAATGAATAGATTAAATAAGACGATCTGTTTTCTTAATGCATTGCTTGTCACTGCACAACTGTTGCAATATGTTCCATACAGTCACTGACTCAGTACAAAAAATACATGCAATATCCTCATGTGCTTGTGTGTGTGTGTGTGTCACAGGCAAGATTGAAATCCAGGAAGAATTTAAATCCACTTAGCAGGATTTAAAATCCCCCTGGGCACGATTGAAATCCCAAGTCACAGACATTTTTTAATTATAAATGCTACTACTTCAATCACATCCCTAATAAGGCTATTTAAGTAACAGAATCTATGATTAAGAACATCTTTTATTGGTTATCTTTCATATGGGGGATAACGAAACATTTTTATTTGCTTTAGTTTTAATCAATTGGCAGTCTTCATGTTGATGGATATCTGTGCATACCTGTAGTGTATTTCAACTTAACTTGTTTAATTGTTATAAGTTAATATTTTCACATTAATTTCAGGGAGGCTGCCTTAGCTCGTGCCTACAATGACAGAGGTTTTGTTAAATATCTCCAAGTAGAATTCAAATCTGCTGTGGAAGATTATACGTCATCATTGGAACTGAAGGAAACGGAGCAGGCGTACTATAACAGAGGACTGATTAAGTACAGATTAAGTAAGTTTTCCAACTGAAAATTAATAAGTGACATAAAATTTGTTTAAATTACCCAGTACAAATATAAGTATGCCTTCTGTGCTTGGCTTTAATGGTGGTTTTGCACCTCGCAACTCTCTGCCTTGAAAAAAAAAATTAACATACTCCAGTATAAATGTGGTACATGTAACTATAAGTATGTGTGATTTCTTCATTAAGAATAGTTTAAAACTTACAAACCCAATGAGGATGACTGTTTATGATACAGTTGATCATTTCAATCAGGAAAATTGTGAATTTTACAGATTTTATATATTTTAATAATAATTTTTTTTTTAATTAAAACATTCCTATTCAGTGGAAGCAACACAGTTGAAAAACAGACTACCTTATAGTTGTATTCTGCAAAGTAAAAGTACCAAAATGTTACATAGAAATGTATTTGTAATGAATTTATGTATCTGAAAAATATTTTTGATTCTGCCTATTTCTATCGTAGGTTATTTTGATGAAGCTATTCAGGACCAGCAGAGAGCTCTGAGGATAAATCCTGACTTTAAACCTGCAGAAGACTGTTTAAAACAATCAATTATTGACAGAGAAAATGGGAAAAACAAAGAGAAGTTAAAATAGCTGAGTGATTTTTGGTCAAATGCTGAAAACTGGACCAAAACAGTGCCAAAGTGCTTTGGAGAATGTTACAGTGGTAGTGACAATTAATTATCACATAAGTATTATAATATAGGTCTAGATATATATTACATGTATGTATAAGTTTAACACTGTAACACACGTAGTGTTAGAAAAGGAATAGAGTCTTGTTGGGGTGATATAAGTTGTTTATTCGCCTTTCTGTCTATACCAGTTATTAAATACTCGTCAACGACGACAGTTTTAAATTCCTGGTTGGACAGGGTTCTCAAAGGTATGCACTTGGTTTAAAAACTTCTAGGATTATGAAAGCACATTTTCTTCCTCTCAAGAACAGGCAAAGGAATGTGCTGTGCAAGGAAATTTAAACCACCTCCAGGAATGTCATTAAAAGACAATCAAAAGAAGCTATTTGCTAGTTAATACTGTCTGTCGGCAATAGTGGTCAGCACATTACAACCTACTTTGATTCAACTAGCTAAATTTTACCAGGTGTTACATCCCGGCCCCGATGCATAGATACATTTATCTGGTTTCTTGGGATTCAGAACTGGGTGATGTGGCAGGTACCATACCTTACCATCATCTCGCTTCAAATCTTCACTCTGGACTTGTTCTGCATAGTGAAGAAACGTGCTGTGCTTTTTCCCACAACCATCCACTGTGCATCGTATGGTACTTGGACATTCTCTGCTGTAATGTCCTGGCTTCAGACAATTCAAGCACAAGCCCTTTGACTGAATGAGCGTGTGTCTATCTTTTGTTTTAAGGGACTTGAACGAATGGCACTGTGTAACAAGATGATTCCCTTTACATTTAATACATTGCTCCGTGACTTTCGGTGAGGTGGGTCCCGCTACAATGGCAAAACTCCCAGTCTTCTTCTTGATTCCGGTAAGAACAGCCTTTCCAAATACTGGATCCGAGGCCTCCTCTGCAGCTAGGGAAAAGAAGTTAACTAAATCGGTTAACCTGGAATTTCTTTTCTCCTTTATCTTGATACTTTGGTTTTCTTTCAACCATCTGGTACTCAGGTAGTATGGAAGCTTCTCTACAACTGCTAGGAGACTGTGGGAGTTGTCCATATCCCATACTTTGGAGCGTTTCAGAACAGCACCTTAGGTCATCGGCAAACTCCCTCAGGGCTACGGCACCTCTTATTTCTGTGCGAGCGGTTATCTTCTTTACCCACTCCTGGGATATGACATAACTGTTCCCGAATCTCTCCTCCAAAAGATCCAATGCCATTCTATAGCCCTCACTGGGCTCCTTGACCATGCAGCACTGGAGTAGGTTTTTTGCACGGCCAGTGCAATAGTTCATCAAACAGGTAAGCTTCACCCCAGGATCGGTTGACTGTTTGTCAACTGTATTTTTAAACGATCTGATGAATGGCCAATAATGGAGTGGACTTCCATCAAACACCTGCAACTCATTCCTAGGTAACTGTAATGTGTCTACGACAGACTGTTGTTGCATTCTAGACTATTCTAGTACTTGGTGTAATGCCTCTGCCATAGCAATAGTGTAACGATCCTCTGTTGTAATGCTTGAAGGCTCCAGGGAAAACCTGGGAGGTTTGAGTGGGCCTGCTGGTGTACTTTGATCGATACTTCCCGACTGCGTTTCTTCTTGCGCCTTGGATAATTCTTGGAGCTCCGCCTCCAAAGCCACCTTCTCCTTCATAAGCCTCAGCTGCTGACGCTGTCTCTCCATCTCTAGCAGTGCCTTCTTTTCTTCGAACTCCATAATGAGCTGTTGCTTCTTTAACTCTTTATTTTGTTGTTCAGATAAAGCTTCTAAATCTATAGTTGTATCTGACGAGGGTGGACCTTCTATGACAATTTCGTCCTCTTCCTTTAGGGTATCCATACTACAAAGGGTATTCAACTTCAAATAACTTCAAATAATTGAGTGATTTTTGATCAAAGGTTGAAAACTGGACCAAAACAGTGCCAAAGTGCTTTGGAGAATGTTACAGTGGTAGTGACAATTATCACATAAGTATTATAATATAGGTCTAGATATACATTACATGTATGTATAAGTTTAACACTGTAACACACGTAGTGTTAGAAAAGGAATAGAGACTTGTTGGGGTGATATAAGTTGTTTATTCTCCTTTCTGTCTATACCAGTTATTAAATACTCGTCAACGACGACGACGGTTTTAAATTCCTGGTTGAACAGGGTTCTCAAAGGTATGCACTTGGTTTAAAAACTTCTAGGATTATGAAAGCACGTTTTCTTCCTCTCAAGAACAGGGGAAGGAATGTGCTGTGCAAGGAAATTTAAACCACCGTACCTCCAGGAATGTCATTAAAAGACAATCAAAAGAAGCTATTTGCTAGTTAATACTTTCTGTCGGCAGTAGGGGTCAGCACATTACAACCTACTTTGATTCAGCTAGCTAAATTTTGCCAGGTGTTACAAACGCTAGTAGTTTAGAGGGCCTGTAAAATGTACTGAAACATTTTAGTGCTCAATAAATTATTATTATTATTATTATTATTATTATTATGTTTCCGTTGTACACCTGTTTAACAACGTTTGAAATGTTTTAACCCCTGTCCTGTGAATAGAAGGGGGTGGGCAAACAATGGAGAGCCGTATAAATCCCTTCAAAATTCAAACGCACAAACACAATATACCTTTTTCATCTTTTCCGGAAATAAAAATTCTGTTGTGGGAAAGTGAGTCCTTGCTATGTCGAAACACTTACAACGGTACTGAAAACCATGCCTGCATGGGTTTACGTGCGATATCGGATATAATTCCCTGGCTGCATTGAGCAACTGAGGTGAACAAACCTTGTGACTGTTTCCTTTCTTTTCACTTAAATGTCCTAATATTGGTGACACAGATCCCGAAGTTGAATGCAGCCGTAGCTAACTCCGTATGTACTGCATTTCTTCAAAATGTCCTATCATCTCGTTGGGATTATCACATAGAAAATTTTTATTGTTTTCAAAAGTCGCGTCGATTTTATTGCTTTTAACGGGCATTCATTTCGTCTTTTTAAGCCCCACTATGCTGTCTTGGGCCCTTAATTGCTTCTTAAGCATACAGTACCCGGGGCAAGTCCGTAGTCGACATTTGAAAGAGTAAAGACTACTCAATACTAAAACCGCCGAGGTGTGAACAGCTGCGCATCTCATCGTGCTCTGTAACGCCAAAGGTGAAACCAAGCGTTATCTCAGTGCAAAAGAAAATGAAAATAAAAGCATCGGAAGTCATCTTACTCGGAACTCTCCGAGCTGTTGGCCCATCCATGAAAGCGACACGACCGAACTTGAATTGATTCGGTAGCTTTTCCGGTATGACAGCACGTCATGCCAGCTGTTAACCGTGTTCAGCAGAAAAACTATATCTTCTAGGCGGCGTTATTTGTCAATTTTGCTTTACTCAAATATTTCCATTGCCGCAATTGCTTAAATGGAAATCGCACCAGTAATTACACATTTAATTATATATTTTTTCAATCCCCCCTTCTTAGGGTCTCCCTGAAACTAAAACAAGCCAGTTGTAAACCGTCTTTGATCCCATTGTACTCTTTAATATCATTAGTAAAGCCAAATTTATTGTAAGTATAAATCAAACTCCGAGCTCCATGTCGGGTTCTCAAACACGGCTTCCTGTACATCATAGAATTTACCGTTGATGATACGAGCACTGGGGTTGCGTGGGATGAAATACGGCACCCGGATTATCGATTGGGACAGCAGATATGTACATGTAGGTCCAATCTCTCCGTGACAAAGTTGAAAGTATCCATCTGAACATCGAGTATCAACGAAGCTGCCGTGGCTTCGTGGTAACGTTGCCGTTTGGAATACCGGCAGACACTCTAAACTACACTGGTTCGAGTCCCAGCGGATTGCGATCTCCTTTTCTTGCCAGAATTAATTTTTGAAAATTTCCATTATTTACTATAAGAGGAAACTCGTACGTATGGAGGGTGGGCGGGTCAGTTACGGCGCAGTCGGTAGCGTGCATGGATGCAAATGAGCAATCCAAAGTGTCATCAACCATGGTAACGCAAAGTCACGAGTTCGAATCCCGGATGAGGCACGTCACTCAATCACGACAACGACTGGGCCCCTGAATCGGGATGTCACGAGAACGACTGTGGGCTCTCGTGGGTCTTTGCAAATTACCTTTTACGGTATACTTTAACAAGTTTTCATGAAGTGATCGATTTAAAACGAACATATTGCTGGTCCTTAGAATAAAGTCTGCGTCGTCAATATAATATTTCTTTTCTTTTCACGTAAATGTCCTTATATTGGTGCCACAGATCCCGAAGTTGAATGCAGCCATAGCTAACTCCGTATATACTGCATTTCTTTAAAATGTCTTATTGCTTTTAACGGGCATTCATTTCGTCTTTTTAAGCCCCACTATGCTGTCTTGGGCCCTTAATTGCTTCTTAAGCATACAGTACCCGGGGCAAGTCCGCAGTCGACATTTGAAAGAGTAAAGACTACTCAATACTAAAACCGCCGAGANGAATTTTTCCAGGGGGCACAGTTATTCCGCTAGGCACTGTTATTAATTTTGGAAAGTTTTCCGGGGGGCACTGTTATTCCGGTAGGCACTCTTATTCGGCACTTCAGAGTATATATTATTTCAGCCCACTGAGACAGTATACAATAATTACTACACATTTTCAAACACCACTTTTTCTCATATTTTACTTTAAATTTTCAAGAGTAATTATTTGCACAGAATCATAACAGTTTTCTTTCTGACATGAAGCAACCTAACTTTTCAAAACTTTTGAATCACAACAGATCACAACGTACTGGACCATTGTTATTGTGCGACGAAGAATGCCTACAAAGCAATCAAGCGATCGAGCTTGGAAATTTGGACCACTGCACTGTATTACTGATACCTGTCTACAGAACTGCGTTGAAAAGTGCAAAACCATTATCCCGAAACGTGAAATCTTTCTCAAAGTCTGCGATAGACAGCTTGCATAATTGCTTTGAATCCACTGATTGGGCAGCCCTTAAATCGGACAACAGCATCCATGACTTCACTTTAGTGGTAACTGAGTACATCAAGTTTTGTGAAGAGATCTGCATTCCTTCTAGGACTATTAAGCAATACCCGAACACTAAACTGTGGGTTGACAAGAACATAAAGAATCTTATAAAAGCTAAAGACCAAGCGTACCGTGAGAAAGAAACAAATGTTGCAGCATATCGTAAAACAAAATTGGACCTAAAAATTGCCATCAAAAAAGCAAAGCAAAAGATGAATTCGAAAATCGAACAGAAATTCCAGTCCAATAGTGCAAAGGATCTCTGGGACAATATCGCTCTGGTCACACAGTATAAAGGGTCCAGACGTGCCGTTGATACAGAGGACTCCACACTCCCTAACAAGTTGAATGAGTTTTATTCTCGTTTTGATAGGACCAACCACAGTCAGGTCCACACACCAACCCTAGGGGAGCGCGTGCCGCCATTTACTATTCAATCATGGCAAGTCAAGTGTTATTTCTCGGCTTTAAACACCAGGAAAGCTCCAGGCCCTGACGGTATAACATCACGACTTTTAAAGGAATGCGCAGCCCAGCTTTCAGATGTGTTCGCGGAAATATTCAACTGGTCAATTGAAATGTGCAGAGTGCCAGAAATATGGAAGACAGCAACCATCATACCTGTGCCAAAAAGTAAAACTGTAGAGAATTTAAATGATCTCCATCCTGTTGCTTTGACACCGGTGCCTATGAAGATATTCGAAAAACTTGTTTTGTCTTTTATTTAAACTTTAGTGCCAAATAGCTTTGATCCACTCCAATTTGCCTACCGCAGTAACAGAAGTGTAGACGATGCTCTTTCTATGTGTTTACACAAAGTTCTCGATCATCTCGATTGTAAAAATGCCTATGTTAGAATCTTATTTGTTGACTATAGCTCAGCATTTAATACTATTGTACCAAGCAAATTGTATTTTAAACTTTTGGATGATCTTAATTTTCCACCAGCACTCTGCGATTGGATTTTAGATTTTCTTTTAAACAGAAAACAGTCAGTAAAAGTCGGTTTTAACTTCTCGGACACTATAGTTTTAAACACTGGCACACCCCAGGGCTGCGTCTTATCACCTTGTTTATATACGTTATTCACCCATGACTGTGTGGCGAGGGAGGAAAATACATTTTTAATGAAGTTTGCCAATGACACAACTTTAGTCGGCTTGATACACCATAATGATGAGATGTCATACAGGCAGTCGGTTACAAGTTAAGTAAATTGGTGCACAGACAATGACTTGATATTAAATGTGAGCAAAACAAAAGAAATGATCATAGACTTCAGAAGAAATCAGATAAGTAAAAATCCCTTGGAAGTTAACAGTAAAGCAGTCGAACAGGTTTCTAATTATAAATTACTAGGGGTTCAGCTGAATAATAGGTTAACCTGGGGCGATAACATCACAAAGCTATTGAAAAAGGCACGTCAACGAATGTATTTCTTAAGGAAATTGAAAGCTTTTACCAGAAATGTGTTTATTTTAACAAACTTTTACAGGTGTGTTTTAGAGAGTATTTTAACTTATTCAGTAACTGTTTGGTATGGACGTGCAACTGTGGAGGAGAGGAACAAGTTGGAAAAGATCGTCGAAACTGCAGGGATTGTAATTGGAACAGATCTAACTCCCGTCCATACTATATATCTAGACAGGACTAAAAAGAAAACATTATCAATAATGACAGACAGTTCCCATCCAGCCCATACCCTTTTTAAATTTTTACCTAGCAATTCGAGACTCTTAGCTTTTAAGGGTAGTAAGCGAATTTTAAATAGCTTTTATCCTTCGGCAGTAACTATTTTTAACTCTAACATGTAATTTTAATTTTCATTTTTTATATTTCAATGGCGCTACTACAGGGCAAAAGATTCCCGATTTTATACATTTGTATTTTATTGGCTTCATAGATTATTATTATTATTATTATTATTATTATTATTATTATTAGATCTCAATGTTTCTAACCAAACATTTTTGAAAAAAACATTATGCTATTTCATGTTGTTCAAAATTTGAGGAATTATCCTAAATATCTTGTTACTAAAATTAAGCTGTCACAAGAAGACTATAAACACACCTCAATTCTGATAAAGTCCAGTGTAAATCCAACCTGGCAAGGACATAACCTACCTACCTCACTGATCTCCATGGAGAAATAATCTTCCAACATCTCAGCCCTGCTGACCAGGAAGTCCTTCACATAGCTGGCCAGGTCTTCCTTTGGTCCATCTGTCTCCGTCCACCCACTCTCTGGACTGTCCAGGGCCAGCATGGCCAGCTCATACAGAGAGGCAGGCTCCTACATTATAAACATACAGTTAGATGGGTGGCCAACAAAATGATTTGACAAATTATCAAACAGGGGTGGATTGAGGCCGTCTTCTGGGTCTTCCGGAAGATGGTCAGATTTTCCAGCTTACATTGNAATAAAGTCGCGCGACAAGGTTATTTTCAGTTGCACCCTGGATTACGCACGCTTGCTCCGCAAGGTGTCGCCTGTGGTGGGGGGGCAGCACAGCCCATGTGGATACTGTGGCGAAGGTGACAGGTACTTCCAAACATTTTTCATAACTGTCATTATTCCTCATTCTTTTCACAAATTTGATATTTACGGCAATGGAAAATGTGGCACTGGCAAAAGTGGGTCTTGGTGCGTTGACAGGCCGCACAGGTGTCCCCAATTAACCGCCGCCAGAGAAGAGACCCCAAGCATTAAACAACACAACCTGTAGATATTGGAAATTTGGCGAAAGTTAAGCAACTGAGGCTTTATTAGATTTGGGCAGAAATCGAGAGGAATGTCCAGTGACATGCCAAACCCCTAAGTTCAAGTCTTGGCCCTTGACACCAGTAATGTACCCCTTAGTCAAGAATCTGAACAAATCAATGTTGGGCAGGTATGCACTATTTTCTACAGGCGTTTTGTGATTTTATCAACTTGATTGTCAAGTGGCAGACCTTTTGTTCCTAGGTACTAGTAGCAAACTTTATCAGATAACAATCTGACACTAACTATGCAACCATGCTGTAAACCCAGTTATCAGTGCTGTCATCTTTACTTGTATCATTACCGGTATTATGCCAGTGGTACGTTTGCTACCTTTGAGTAAGGAAATATGCTTTGATGCTTATATTTATTTGTAATACCTTAGCATCAACCTGTTAATAAAAATTTTCAATGTTATTACACAATAACAGTATAATGATGGGAGATGTTATGATTAAATGCTTAGAAGAAATAATAAAAACAGATTATGTGAAATATAAAATGAATTGATTTTATTTGGGTTATTTATTTATTTCAAACCAATTAATTATCAAACATGAAGCTTATTTTTGAAATATTTTAATCTGTTAAAACAGATATTACTGCAGTATAACCCTGTTGGTACACAGATCTACAGTTCTAAAATGCAAATACCTTTCACACACCACTGATGAAATGTGAATAAAATATTAATCATATGTATAAAGTAGCAAAAATATCACAAAATGTGTGTAGGCAAGATATTTCTACAAGTAACCTCATTAATCAGTCAGGAAACTTCATATTGCATTCAATAAATGTAGAAATTTGAGCAAGAGAAATTCTACATACAGGCATGACAGATTTACCATGTATTGCCACCAACCCTTAACTGAATGGGCATATAAAGAACAAAGTGAGTCTCCTTCCCATTAAAAATGAATAATAAAAAAATAAATATATAAATAAAAAACAGATACTGTCATTCTTAATACTGAAAAACAATGGCACCTTGCAGCCTTCACTGCCTCACTATTTGCAGACAATGCTCTAGTCACTGTAACTGTGTACTTTTGATGAGGCATAGACGCAAGAATAACTCCTTAGTAAGTATATTGTGAAGGTCTCTTTTGTCATAAATCTGTCACGTATAACCTGAATGTACATATTGCGATTCACACCGCAGCAGCTTGTCTTAGTAAGGACTCAACCAGTTGAAAACTTGTGGCACAGCCTCAGGGACAATATCACACCATCTACCCTTGCTGTGATGATGGATCTACTAGTACATTATCTGTCTTGTCCTAGTTTCCCTAATACCATTTCCCCTGATCTATGCTCACATCAATCTCTACAGCTTTACCAACATCTAAACAGTTTTACATCTGAAAGTATAAAGCCAAAATTGTAATAAAGCACTATCAATTTACTTGTTATACATTGATTTGAGGGCAAGAGAAAAAGGCAGAAACCTCATACCATAATCAAGATAATTGAAAATCAAATATGCAAAATCAAATAGCTTTAATTGTACATACTACTGATGATTTAATCTTTTAAACTTCAGCATAAATTTTGACTTTCTCTTGTTAAAGCATAGCCACTTTATCAAAATGTGCTTGAACAAATAATAATAATAATAATAATAATAATAATAATAAACAGCCTGCACACATGATGGAACATGGAGGTCAATTGCCACAAAATAATTAAGTTGATTTGTACTTGGTAGCCTGAGAAATAATATCAGGTATTTATATGAGCAGTAATAATACCACAGAGTTAACAACTACACAAGCATATGGTGTTATGTAACAAAATTCATGCATTACTTGCTGTGGCAGTGTCTTCCTCAACCTATCGTGCACCGCAGGTTTTGATTTTCAATGTTATCAAAAATTTTTATTGGGTTTAATTTGATCTATGTATCTGCTATTCAAATAATATCGTTTGGAAAATAACTAACTGATTTAATTATGCTTTTGCAACATGAAATTATCATTAACTTTGTACACAGTACCTTGCTATCAGTGCTGCTCTTTTCTCCCCAACTCGCCACTGACAGGCTTACCACATCGTTTCAAAACAACGTTGGTCTGCTCCTTTACTTTTGGTGTTGGCAGTTTTGCCCCAGGGACATCGTCTTCGGTTAAAAACAACGTATCGTTTTCACCCATCTTTGCATTGCTCCTGTACAAAATGTCCGCTTGCTGCCCCCCCAAGGGAAAAATCGTAGCACGTGGGTAGTTACGCAAGACCTGTGACGTATAACGCGCGCAAGGTTATTCCCCCTTCTTAGGGTCTCCCTGAAACTAAAACAAGCCAGTTGTAAACCGTCTTTGATCCCATTGTACTCTTTAATATCATTAGTAAAGCCAAATTTATTGTAAGTATAAATCAAACTCCGAGCTCCATGTCGGGTTCTCAAACACGGCTTCCTGTACATCATGGAATTTACCGTTGATGATACGAGCACTGGGGTTGCGTGGGATGAAATACGGCACCCGGATTATCGATTGGGACAGCAGATATGTACATGTAGGTCCAATCTCTCCGTGACAAAGTTGAAAGTATCCATCTGAACATCGAGTATCAACGAAGCTGCCGTGGCTTCGTGGTAACGTTGCCGTTTGGAATACCGGCAGACACTCTTAGGTAGGGTGGTTCGAGTCCCAGCAGATGGCGATGTCCTTTTCTTGCCAGAATTAATTTTTCAGGTATAACAGCACGTCATGCCACCTGTTAACCGTGTTCAGCAGAAATACTATATCTTCTAGGCGGCGTTATTTGCCAATTTTGCTTTACTCAAATATTTCCATTGTCGCAATTGCTTAAATGGAAATCGCACCAGTAAATACACATTTAAATGTTTTTTTTTTAAATACCCCCTTCTTAGGGTCTCCCTTAAACTAAAACAAGCCAGTTTTAAACCGTCTTTGATCCCATTGTACTCTTTAATATCATAAGTAAAGCCAAATTTATTGTAAGTATAAATCAAACTCCGAGCTCCGTGTCGGGTTCTCAAACACGGCTTCCTGTACATCATGGAATTTACCGTTGATGATAAAGCGTGGTCGAGCACTGGGGTTGCGTGGGATGAAATACGGCACCCGGATTATCGATTGGGACAGCAGATATATACATGTAGGTCCAATCTCTCCGTGACAAAGTTGAAAGTATCCATCTGAACGTCGAGTATCATCGAAGCTGCCGTGGCTTCGTGGTAGCGTTGCTGTTTGGCTTACGTCAGAAACTCGTTGGCTGGTTAGAGTCCCAGAAGATTGCGACTTCCTTTTTCGGCCAGAATTAATTTTTGAAAATTTCGATTGATTACTATAAAAGGAAACTCGTACGTCAGGAGGTTGAAACGGGTTGGTGCATTTGTTCAGAAATTAACTTGAAAAAATTAATCAATTAGCAGACATCCAAGGCGAACTTATGAATTTGGAAAAACTGATTATGTAAAGGGTAGGCTAATTATCGGCGAATTTAACATACATAAGTCAAAATCATGTCTCCTATAAATCGCAACAACTCAAAAATAAAACATGCTGCTGTATACCTCAATTTTATTTATTTATTTATTTACTTATTTATTTATTTGTTATTATTATTATTATTATTATTTTGGTCTGAGAGTTTTTTAGGTATTGTCAGAATGAATGTCTGAATTTTTTTTTTTTCATTTCGGGAAGTCTGTGATTAGCCTATACAGTATTTTCACAATAGTTTTCTTTTTCGTGTCTCCTGTCGATAGATTCCTATTTAATTGATAAAATTGTCCATGTGATGAGTAAAATGTCATGCCATACTATCAAAACAGGTAATTATTACATCTTAGTATCCATGCATTTGAGCATCGGTTAGAGTTTTCAAGATTAGGCCTGATTTCAGAGTTTTAAGTCTTCATTTTGATCTTTTTTTTTCGATATGGTCTACATGTGATGAGAAATTGCGTATTCTTGATTTTTAGTTTTTACCTCTTGCACCCATGCTTTAGATTGTACTGCGGTTAGAGCTGCAAGGGGGAGGCAAGAATTTCAATGATAATCCGGGACCTCCCCCTTCCCCGCCTGCCCACCCTTTTCAACCACGTTAGTCAAAAGTGCAAGAAGCGGAGGGGGGGGGAGGGGAGGTACATCTTTTAGCTGAATTTATATTGAAGAACTCCATGAAATGTAGCGTTGCGGGCCAAGTTCCCAGTCAACCGATGTGCAACTTCAAGTCATCAGCAGCAGCCCGATCCTCCGCATATCGGAGATTGTCGGCGCACTCCATGGACACCCCCAAGTTCTTTCTATCAGCTGCCGTTCTTGTGACCTCTAATAAACTTATTCTGGTCCATTTTTGTATTTTGGTTCTCTATCCAAACCTCGGCTTGCCACGTTTTCTCTTTATCGGGACGTTTTGAAATGATGATGTTAACAAGTCTAATTTTTTGGCGGCCCTGAACAGTAACTTCCAGTACATTGTCTTTATTCCCCCATCCCCTACCATCCACTTCCCCTTGCCTCGCTTTCAGATCCCACTGTCTTTCAGCGAGCAGCATTCTTCATAGTCCCCCCCGGAACAGTGCACTATTTGACTGGGTTCCCATACTTAGATCGATCCATCTGGATCGAACTAACTCCCTGAGGTTCCAACTAAATTGCTATCAGCTCAAGAGACTTAAATGTCTGTCACACCTACCGAATCAGCTAGGGTAAAGATAATTACCCCCAGCAGCTTTACTAGGCGTGACAGACATATAAACTGGTTAAGTTGATCGCAATTTAGTGAGACCCCCAAGGATATAGATCCATCCAAAAATCTGTGGGAATGGTCTCTTTGTTTAAAACATACTATTTAGCGTCTTCATGCCCCATTTGTTGCACTTTGCCTCGATTTTAAGAACTTTTTTTGGACAAGGAAAGAGGCCAACAATATCACAACTATAACATTTTCAAAATCATTTTTAATCTATCCATTAATTAATTAATTACTGATTATTATTTTTTTCTAGTTGTGAGGTGATCTTCTAAGAAGAAGTGTTAAAAACTACACTCTGCGGGGATTCTTGCTAAGTGCAATCAGCAAAATCGGTTCAAGCGTATGACACGTCTCTTCAATACAATACAATAACTCCCTAGCTGCCCAAGGAGGCGTATTAAAATAATTTAAAATCGAAAATGATGTCAAAGAAAGGAAAAAAGAGACTGAAGTGATCTATAGTTTTATTGAAATGAACACAATATAAAAAGATAACAGCTAGTTGATTCATTGAATCGACTGTTCAATTGTTACAGTGCTACCTGTAAGATGATTACAATGATGATTGGACTTTATTTCTTTTTTTTTTTTTTTTTAGTTGGGGGGGGGGGGGAATAAATGTTATTCACAGATATTGAAAGATTAAACCTAGCTTTCTGTTATGCTGTGAATTACTGTTAATTCGTACTTAAATATATAATTTGCTTATATCTATTTAAGAGACTTCAAATTATGTATCATTTTCAGACTCTACGCGTCAGCAATGAAGTTCATGCTGTCATTATAAGATGCTATATTACATTTTACCCCGTGAAATATCATAAGTTTGCAATCGATAGCTCGATCTATTCAATGGGGGCAGAGACTGAATTTCAAGAACAGTTTACCGATATTTTTAACTAATAATTTCTTAAAATTAGAACATTCCTATTGGATGGTAGGGAAAAATAATATAAAGCAGGCTACTACAGTGTAGATAATTATATTCTCTGCAGTAAAAGCTGAAATACAGAAATATAATCTTTGTGATTATAAAATTACGTACATGTATCTGCAAAATGGATAATTTTGCCCATTGAAAATATTGAGTCATAAACATATGGATCAAATTTCTTCAACCTGCCATGTTACCGTACAGCTAATTATGAAGATCTGTATAACGATGTCTTGGCGTGAACAGCATATTCAGTATAAGTACTGATAGGTCTTAACTTCTCTGCTGCCACCAGCTGGCCAGCAGGGTTGATGGCTATTGGTACTGGGGCTTCAACCCATCATTTCTAGTGGTAATGTATCTAATGAACTGTCCCTGTGGACTCAGTGCCACTATCTTGTGGTTACCATAGTCAGCAATGAAGATGTGACCATAGCTGTCTGTGCACACTCATGTGGTAACCACAGCTGACCATCACCACTGCCCTCTGTGCCATACTGGTACAGCTGACCACCAGTAGGAGACAGCATACGTACACTTCGCCAGTCTGATATCACAATGTTACCATCCACCCTGTTCGCTGTGATGTACACTGAGTAAAAACAAATACTGAGTGGAATGGTGTTCAAGAGCAGCCCACTAAATGTGAAAAAAGATTTCCTTATTTTGTCGCAAACCAACACATAACCTTATTTGTTCGGTGTGATACCAAATGGATCCTCAAGTTTACAGGGACCCTCCGGTGGAGTATTCTGACACATTTGTCACCCGATGATGTTATGTACAGGTGACCAGTCTGTGACACAGCCACGTCTCAAATGGATAAATAAGTCTTTTTCGTCAACAGTAATAATCACGTGCTGCCCAGCTACCCTGTATGACCAGTCCAGTTCTAAATGTGTCAGTTTTATCATTTTGTGTTTTATGAGTGAGGAATTCACACATTCTGCATTTTCTTAAAAGGTGGAGGATCTTGGATTTGTCCACAGGTTAGGTAGAAGTCGAGGAAGTGGTAGTCTAGGACCGTGGAGGTAGAGTTGGAGGTGGGGGCACATTCGGACGTGGAGACTGAGGCAGAGGTGGAGGTGGGGGCACATTCAGACGTGGAGGCTTATGCAGAGGTGGAGGTGGGGGTACATTCAGACGTGGAGGCTTAGGCAGAGGTGGAGGTGGGGGCACATTCAGACGTGGAGGCTTAGGTAGAGGTGGAGGTGGGGGCACATTCGGACGTGGAGGCTGAGGCAGAGGTGGAGGCGCAGGTACATACCGACGTGGAGGTGGGGGCGGAGGTGGTGCTGCCTGCGCGGTCACCTGCCCTAACATAGCTTCCAGTGCAGCAGCAGATATTATACCAGGGCTGTAGGATATCTGTGCTGGTGTGTCTGGAGTTGGCACTGGCATTTTCTCCAGTGCTGTCAGTCTCTCGGTCAGAGCCTTAGTATGAAGCATGATGTCAGAATTAGAGCCATTTGTTACAAGTTCCTGGGCAAATCTGCAGGCACTTTGTAAGGAGGCATGATGAAGTTCGAAGGTGTCCGTGTTTGCTTCCTTCTGCTTTTTACTGATGTTACAAGCAAATTTTACTTCTGAAATCAGTTTTTGCTCTGTAATTTCAACCAGTTTATGGATAAATTGAGCCTGTTCTTTAATTTTGTTGATGGTATATTCCGTGTTGACCTCCTCCAATTCATTGGTTCTGTCCTTGGCAACTGCTTCTTTAAACATGTCCAGTTTTGTTTCAGTTTTCATAAGGGCAGCTTTAATTTTTTCTCGATTGCTATTTGCAACATCTTCAATGGGTACAATACCATGTCTGTAATGCTCTTTTGGTATACAGTCACCACAAACAACGGCATCATCGTCTTCACAGTAGTATTTCAATTCATTTGTAGGATGCTTCTCACATTTGCTCATCATTTCTGCAGTGGCTTGCGTGACACCATGCACATCATTGTCTTTGATTGGGGGTGAGACTTCATGCTGCTGTTGCTGACTGAGAAGATCTTTTGCCTTATGAATAAGATGATTCTTTTTAAGTGCAAATCCTTTTCTTGGAAATTGTATCTCTTCCCTACAAAGGGGACACCAAAATGTCCTGTCCCGAGATACAGTTCGCGTAGCATGGTTACATATACAACCATAGCAAAATGTATGGTAGCAAGGCAGCACACGGGGGTCCTCATACTCTCCCAGACAGATGCTACATGTCAAAAGATTATCTGTGAAAGCTGCTGCCAGCGCCTCGGCCATATTGAACTTTTTAGTGACGTCATATTTACTTCGTAACACTTGTTCCGTGGCCCTTGGCAGAGGTTCACTGATCACCTTTATATATAAGGTAAGGTACATATCACTGAGCATAAAAAGAAAACTAAACAAAACGAAATAGAACGCACTGATAAAACACACAAAAAACTCTAACATAAAACACGTAGTCAACTTACAAACTAAATTTAACCCTTATATATTTTATATAATAGGCCCGCGCTAGAGGGAACGTGACATTTGGTCTCTTCTGTCAACACAAGTACCTGTATGATACTGCGAAATCTTACTACAATAAACAGTACTGCGCATAGATATAAGAGAGATCGGTGATATAAATCTAAAGTATACAAATGATCTTTGCATCATATTAGGGTAGGATAAATAATAGCTTTTGTTTGGGAGTCTCTCAAGATACAGGTGATTTTAGAGGCAAAATGAGTTTAAAAGTTCATTTCTGATGAGAAATTTGAGCTAGGAGCCTTCTTTAGGTCGCTAATTTCACTATTTTTGGAAACGCATACAAAGCATGTGTACTACATGTCTACATAAACACTTAATGCTGTAAATTTGTGCATGTACTATATACCTGTATTGAATAGGGTTGGATGAAGAACAAATCTTTGATAAGTAAGTGTTTTCTACAGCAGGAAATTATGCTAAACACACATGTGCAACTATTTTTTTCACAACAAAAATGACGATTTTCAAAAATGGCAGACAATACGCCCTAACAAAAGTTTCAACATCGACAACTAAAGGACATAGTTTGTAATATACATTTTCTTATGTTTTTAGGGTTGTAAAATATATTTTGCTCATGTTAACACTGCCATTGTTACATTTTAAATGGAGTTTTGTTACCTTGATGGTTGTCAGTTTACTGTCAACCTTGACGGAAGAGTCAGATCTCGGTTAATCAGAACGAGGAGTGATAAGAGATCGCAAGTTTTGCTGCATGTGAATTATGAAGAAGAAGCAGAATTATCTTAACCTCAAGCAACCAAAGAGTGTATGTCTTTAAATTATTAAAAAAGGTGGATGGAATATTTTTTTCTGCATGTAAGAACCCGGGGAAGCAATCACTATCATGAACTGAAGACCAGCAAAGAAGTTGCCAAGGAAATATGCAACGTCTTTGAGAACATTTACAACAGAATAACTGCATATTAGGGCTACATATAAAAATATTGTGCAGGCGTATCGGACTTCAGTGCGCAACCAACTGGACTTCCAGACGGACGCATAACATTTCTTCCTACGCGGTTTTTTCATTTTTTGATGGAAACCTTCAATATTTTTTCTCAAGAAGAAGACGCCCTACTGCGGCCAGGGGTGGGTATTACCCCTTCTGAATCGAGAAACATTTTCTCAGCGATTGATGTCCTTAAGGGCACTATGGAGGCTGTTCCCTCCAATATACAGAAAATGGGCGAGGCTTGGGCGACAATGGCAGCCGAAAAGAAACCCGCCAAACGCTCTGCGACGGTCTTTGAAGAAGGAGAGGAAGAAGACGACTCCTCCTGCTCCGATATTGACATTCCTATGGACCATCAGGACGAGGACGACGTTGCGAGCCTCCTCAATGCCGCGGGAAAAAGTGACAGTACTGCTGTCTTAGAAGATGTAAGCGCATCATTTGAAGATGAGGAGGATACTGGGCCGAATATAAGCGCTAAATTGGCTGACATTGCCAATAAAGCTTTTACTAAGCCACTGGCGACAGAAAAAGTAAAAAAGAAGAAGGAGTTGTATTTGAGGCCACAGAACTGTGACAAAGTCACAGTGCCTCGGGTTAACAAAGACATTTGGCGCAGAATGCGCAAACAGAACTATCTCAAGAAAAGAGATCTGAGATTTTCTTCCATCCAAAGTGCTATCACTAAAAGCACCTTTGCAATGTTATCCGTTGCGGAAAACTTGCTAAGTAAACCCGCCGAGCCTTCGACAGAACAATCCATACGCGCATGTTTAGATGCCGTATTTCTGCTCGGGCATGCGAACACGTCAGTGTCGCT
>NW_019774992.1:128393-141883 GCF_001039355.2 Lingula anatina | reverse complement strand
CTGAGGCAGAGGTGGAGGTGGGGGCACATTCAGACGTGGAGGCTGTGGCAGAGGTGGAGGCGCAGGTACATACCGACGTGGAGGCTGAGGCAAAGGTGGGGGCGGAGGTGGTGCTGCCTGCGCGGTCACCTGCCCTAACATAGCTTCCAGTGCAGCAGCAGATATTATACCAGGGCTGTAGGATATCTGTGCTGGTGTGTCTGGAGTTGGCACTGGCATTTTCTCCAGTGCTGTCAGTCTCTCGGTCAGAGCCTTAGTATGAAGCATGATGTCAGAATTAGAGCCATTTGTTACAAGTTCCTGGGCAAATCTGCAGGCACTTTGTAAGGAGGCATGATGAAGTTCGAAGGTGTCCGTGTTTGCTTCCTTCTGCTTTTTACTGATGTTACAAGCAAATTTTACTTCTGAAATCAGTTTTTGCTCTGTAATTTCAACCAGTTTATGGAAAAATTGAGCCTGTTCTTTAATTTTGTTGATGGTATCTTCCGTGTTGACCTCCTCCAATTCATTGGTTCTGTCCTTGACAACTGCTTCTTTAAACATGCCCAGTTTTGTTTCAGCTTTCCTAAGGACAGCTTTAATCTTCTCTCGATTGCTATTTGCAACATCTTCAATGGGTACAATACCATGTCTGTAATGCTCTTTTGGTATACAGTCACCACAAACAACGGCATCATCGTCTTCACAGTAGTATTTCAATTCATTTGTAGGATGCTTCTCACATTTGCTCATCATTTCTGCAGTGGCTTGCGTCACTCCATGTACATCAGTGCCTTTGATTGGGGATAAGACTATATGCTGCTGTAGTTGACTGAGAATATCTTTTGCCTTTTGAATAAGATGATTCTTTTTAAGTGATAGTCCTTCTCTTGGAAATTGTATCTCTTCTGTACAAAGGGGACACGAAAATGTCCTGTTTCGAGATCGCGTAGCATATTCCCATATACAACCATAGCAAAATGTATGGTAGCAAGGCAGCACACGGCGGGGGTCTTCATACTCTCCCAGACAGATGCTACATGTCAAAAGATTATCTGTGAAAGCTGCTGCCAGCGCCTCGGCCATACTGACGATGTAAAACACAAGGCAAGTTTTTTAAGTGAATAGTTCAATAGTCAAATGTAAGGCAACTCGTCTGAAGCACTCTTTATAGTGTGGAAGCAGATGATCAGGTGATGGTGACCTTGAAATTATTCGTGGAAACTGTACTATGTCAATAGTGATAACGTGCACTATATTTGATATGGTTTTTAGTACAAGTGGACTTGCAACAATTGGGGGCAACAGTAACTTCTGCAGGGGTGATCAGTGACAAGGTACCCGGTACAACATTGTACAAAGAATAGCAGCATCTATTGACGTTTTTAAATGATTCCTATTTTTTAATTGACACAAAACTATCTAATACTTAACTTTACGAGTAATAGTGTCTCTTCATGCCAGTTGCAGTGTTTATCTGTCATTATGTGATAAATGTGGATGTTACTTTTTTTGTCAAATTCCCCCCTGCTTGAATTGTTAAGTTTATTGTGCTGCTCATGAAAATTGACACTATTGATGGACCTCAGTGCATGTAGAACTATTTACCCTTCTACATTAATCATATGTATGCATACTCTTTACCCCTCCTTGACATAGATCTGTGAAAACTTGCCCATTGTTTGTAATCTCAGTACATGTTTGCAGGTAACCAATCAGTGATAAAACGTCCCATTCTTTATAACCCCATCATGCAATCGTCAGGTGATGAGTCCAAAGAACTGAAACTAGTACTTTATCTCAGAGTAATAATGTTTGGTGATTATCATGTTGAGAAGAAGTGTTATAAATGACGTCTGAATGAAGATATATGTTAATAATTAATTTACTTTATGTCGGACCTTTTTGAACCAGATCTTTACCAGGGCCGTAGCCTGAGCAAAATACCAGGGGGGCAGTAAGCGGACACGAGGGTGCGAATCCCCCGAGTGGGGAGGGTGTGGGAGGGGACACCCCCCCTCCTCGGTGCGGAAAATTTTTAAAAAGTGTATGTATAATACTGCATTCTGGTGCATTTTAACTGTTATTTATTGCTCAATCAGAAGTCAGAAATTGTGGGATAGCTCCCTAAGGGAGGGTGAGCTTTTTGGCATGAACTGAGTTGGCTAAAAACAGTACACCTTTCTCTCTGACACAGCTTAATATACCCGTTAAATATTCGGAACTATTTCTTAATCGCCCATTTACTCTTCACCTTGTTAATGGAGTGCTAAGGGCCGATCAATAATGTCATAGCCCTCTCTTCTCTTCTCCTTCCCCCCCCTTTCACCTCTCCTCTCTGGTTACTGATTGTCCATGTCAGTACATCATGATCAGCTGTTAGAGCAAAATACAGTGTGTTCTGTGATGCTTGCGCAGTTGAATTAGTTAATAAGTCAACCCTCCCCCCCACTGCCCCGTCTCCTTACCACTACCGGTACATCATAATGTGTCAGGGAACACCGTATTGGGGAAATTAATATGTTTGATGTTTCATACAAGGTGTAGTATTAATTCAATAAGTGGAAGTCTTCCTTTGTCTGACAAAATTTACAAAAAATTATGAATGGAAAGCTAAGATGTATGAGTAGCTTTAGATAAACATTCACACCTACATGTACAAAATGTAGCAGTTCAAAGTTTAATGTCCTTTGTTTCAAGCTAATAATCCGTTAGAACTTGATTATATGGAGTTATAGGGAGTGTCCACAATAGGGGTTGACTTTTGTTTGAATTAACCAATCAGTTTATAATTTACCTGATTGACAATTTAACTGATAAAGTTAATATAAATATAGGTGAATATAAATATTGAGGGAAACTAGGCGGAGGACTAGAGAGAGAAAGAGAGAGACTAAGAGAGGCTAGGAGGAGAGAAGATTGGACTTAGGCTGAGAAGGGATCTTTATTGTACCATGTGACTTTTAGTTAAGCAAAACACATTCTGCTGAAGTTACAACATGGAGTCGTTTTATTCTTTCCCGTGTGCAGAGTTTAAGACAGAACCTGGTAATCTCCATGGCAATTAACAGATCTCCAAAGATGTGATCTCAATTAACTCTTGCGGCTTTTATTTAAATGGTTATTTCATATAGTGGGGGGGGGGGGGGGTCGGAGTTATAATAAAGAAGAATCCTCACGAGTAAAATTAAGGGACCCGCACAATAATCAGCTGATAGAGTACAACACAGTGTGTCTTGTGCTACACGTACAGTTTTATTAGTTAATAAGTCACTCTGACCCCCCATCCCACTGCCTTGTCTCCCTGACACTACAATACAGTGTGTCCTACGCTACATGTACATGTACAGTTATTAAGTCACTCTGACCCCCTCGCCCACCCACACTTCCAATTTGCCTCCTATGTCTTTGTTGTGCTTGACATCCCTTGAACGTAGTTGACAATTTAAAAGTATTCAGTTTTTAATGTTCCAGCAATTGGTTTTGGTTCTATTTGAACTACTGGTACGCATAATATTATTTTCTGTCTTTGTCAAGATTTCCATGAATTAAAAATTCTGTTGTTTTTTTCATTTACTCTTATTTCATAGAAACCATATTATAATGCCAGATATATTGAATTTCATTAAATGGCCTTTAGCAGGCGAATATACGAGTACCGGTGACATAATCATGCTCTAAAATATTTGATTCAGGAAACGCCTAGTTTAATAAAAGTAAGTTAAAATTCCCATCGACGTGCCATGGTCGAATTTGAAATACAAGAAACAGCAATAACATTGACATTTTCATGAAAATGGGTTTTACTTTGTATTTTTAAGACGTATTGAAACAGCCACTTTATGAAATCGCTGCATAGGTATGTTTTAACGTCCGGTTTAATATTCGCGTTCTGCTTTGTGTAAATTTGGCTGTAATCCATTTTCGGTTCACAATTGCAGGTTTATTGTCATTTCGAGACAGTGTGCACGTTTCAATGTATCTGTCCCTTTTATCTTCGTTTTTATTATTTTTTTAAATATGGCAGATAGATTTCCCAAAATTATTCAAATAGAAAGCAATATTGAATCCATGTTAAAAGACTAATGGTTTCCTCATCACGAACAAGGTGAATAAACTAAAAACTTTACTGAGAGGACAAAGGCGTTGTAAAGGTTCCTTTTCTGTGACTGTGGTATAAATTGGGCGGGTTTTAGAACGAGCGGTCGGTTGTCTGTCATGTGGTCGGGATCAGGTAACCGTGGGGAAGACGCGCCAGTAGCCGTGACCTTAAAGCACATTTTGCGCCATTACGGGGTTTTAACTTTTAAAAAAGTCACTTTAGGATGTGTGTGTTGTTGACAGGGCTGAGGATACTCTGTCACCCGATTTTATTGTCATCAATTTGCTAGATTGTTTTTATCTACCAACTCGGAGTATCAATGTGCCAGCAGTCACATTCGGTTACCGAACCAAATCATATCCATCATTAGCTAGGTAGTTGGAACATAGATGGTAATTATTTAGCACAAGCTGATAAAATATTTCTGCCCGAAGCTTGCCTTGACGTCCTTATACCAGCTTTATATTACCAGGTATAAATATGACTGAATCACTACAACATATTTAGAACATGATACGAAAAATGAAAGATATATGACAAGGAACAAATCTTGCCTGGAACATAAGCTACGGAAGCACATGTTACCAATTAATCTTCTTACGTAATGGAATAAACATGACAAAAATTAAATGTAGATGTAAAATTGAGACAGTCGTGAGTTTTTGTTCTATAAACATATGTTTTTTAAAATAGAAGACATCTCCGAATTAATTCAGTTTTATTTATTTATTGTTTTATTTTATACTTCAGCATGTGAAATGCACCTCTACATTGGGTTTGGGTGTTCAGCAACTTACATGTATTTCAGGCAGCTGAAATGCACATCTAGTTGCAAAAAAAATTGTTCACTATCAGTTCATACAGGGCTACGTGAACTTGAAAAAGCTAAACATCCCCAGAAATGCGCTGCATGACGTAACGCCTAGCCCACTGCTCATGCGTGCATTTTAATGAGTTGCTAGATTGCCATAGGAAAATGAATGGGTTCGCGATTCGTGGGTAATTCGCGATAATTGACAAACTAACGGCCTGATGCCGATAGACAACAACGCTGTGCTATGCTCCAAGCAACTCCTGACCAAATATCGCTAGGGTTTTTTAAAAAATTCTGTTGTACACACGTACTAAGAAGTGTGCTGTGCATTGCCTAGCCCACCCTCAGCAAAACGCAAATATTTTCAGAAATAGTGATTTTAGACGTTCATTCACTCAGAAACAAAGGCAAACTAATTCGTTGCCGATAGCACCAGCAGATAACAGCACCATACAGAGTATGATTAAAAATTTTCATAGCAATTGAAGAACTTTTACCACTGTACAATGGAGTCCAAAAAAGAGGGTAGGGAATAGGCCTACAGTGTAGGGGGTGGTGGGCTCATGTCCTAGTCAGATTCCACTTTACCAGAATAACACGATTCAGAGCTGGGCCTCTGAGGACGTGTGTTTTTACAGCGCCCCTTGCAGAGTAGAAAGCGGCTCTTAGAGTGTGTTAGGCTTTTCGTCTTTATTATGAGCAGCGATTGTCTCTGATAGGAAGGTAGGTGTCTCACCTACATAGTATGAGATTTATAGTCTTTGATATATATAGGGGGCCCTGTACTGCCCCCCCCCCGACCCCTCTATCAACAATCACGAATAATTAAAACAGGTCAATCAACAATCACGAAGATATATTCATGTCAATCACCAATCACGAGGAATTGAAAACTGTCACTAATTATCAAGATAGAAAATTGCCCTACTTGCAGGAATGCAAAGAATTTATAATATAACCAGAATGATTTATTCCATGTGTTGAATGGCAGGAATCGTCTGCTTAGAGATATTTAGTCATTTTCATTGGTCAGGATTCCCGCGACAGAGACTAATAATAATAATAATAATAATAATTATTATTATTATTTCTTAAAACCGCGCTACACTACCGTCTCAGTGCTGTTTACAGGTAAAATTATCGGGATTACAACTAATTATATAGATAATAAAAGCTAAGGTAAAAAAACAATTAAACTATTTAAAGCTGGTTAAAATGGTAATGGTCTGAACAATAAAACTCTTTTCTGATAAAATGAGAAAATATTAATTAAAATACTGTGCAAATAAGAATGTTTTAAAGTCTTTTGAAAAACCTCAACGCTATCAATAGTCCGAATGTGTGAGGGTAGTTGATTCCATAAAATGGGTGCTGAAATTGAAAATGCCCTGTGGCCGTAGGTTTTGTTTATTATTATTATTATTATTATTATTATTATTATTATTATCTGATACGTTTTGTGGGGAATGAACAAGTAGGATTTGCCAGCTTTTGGTAGTCAACTTTGGCTCCTCGAGCACTTCTCACAGAGTCTGTGTGCGATGCCATTGTTGTGCTGTGATTGGCTAGTTGAGTCACGTGAAGCCCTACTGTAGCGCCCTCGCGTATCGAGTGAATGCTGCGCATTTCTGGCCATGCAATTAGACATGGACGAATAATGTTTAGATATCCAAGACTAACTTGTGAATTTCGATAGGAGAATAACATATAACTGACAACTCGAAAATAAAACATGTATACATCAAATATAGCTATATACATACTTTTTTCGGTCTGACAGATTTTATTATTATTATTATTATTATTATTATTATTATTATTTTTTTTTTTTTTTTATGTGACACATTTTGAAGTTTTGTCAGACCGAATATCTGATTTTTTTTATTTTAGGAAGTCTGTGATAAGCCTATGCTTTTCACAATAGTTTTTTTTGTCGTCTGCCAATATATTCCTATTTAATTGATAAAATTGTCCATGTGATGAGGGCTATACTATCAGAACTAGTAATTATTACATGTAAGTATCCATGCACTTAAGCATCAGTGAAAGTTTTTAAGATTATGCCTGATTTCAGAGTTTTTAACCTAAAAATGATTTCTGAGAAAAAAAAAAAAAGGAAACTAGACTGAGGTGTATCTCTGATTTTATTGAAAGCACAGTTTAAAAAGATCACAGTTGATTCATTGAATCAAATCTTCAGTTGTCACAGTGGTAAAACGATAACAATGACAATTGGACCAATTTTTTATTTTATTCTATTATTCTATTTTATTTCATTTGTTTTCTTTTTGATGATGGTGGTGTGTGTGTGTGTGGGGGGGGGGGGGTGCATTGAACGTTATTTACAAGTACTGAAATGATCTAACCTGGCCCTTCTGTTATGCTGCCAGTAGATGTTAATTCATACTTAAATATATAATTTGCCATTTCTATCAAAGAAACTTCAAATCATGTTTCCTTTTAAGGCTACAGCTCAGCAGTGCAGTATATGCTGCGAGTAAAAGATGTGAAAAGTATTTAATAATAATAATAATAATAATAATTTATTGAGCACTAAAATGTTTCAGTACATTTTGCAGGCCCTCTAAACTACTTGTGTTATACATACATGTAATATATATCTAGACCTATTATCCCACTTATTTGATATCAGGCTTTCAAACACAAATGTAATTATATGTTTCATAATTACCTTACGTAGGGTTGATTGATAAGTAGTGAGCCTCATATAGAAGGGGTACACATTTTACAAGTATTTTTCTTTATTTTTCAACATAGTCTCCTTGAGTATCTGTACACTTTTGCCAGCGAATTTTGAGAGCCTCTATGCCACTTTTATAGAAGCCGTTCAGAAACTCCTCCAATTCACGTATGACGTCATCATCTGACACAAAGTGAGTACCTGAAATGTACTTTTTCAATTTGGGAAATAGATTATAGTCAGAGGGAGCAAGATCAGGCGAATAAGGTGGATGTTCTATCAGTTCAAAGCCACACTCGTTGATTGTAGCCATGGCAATGACAGACTTGTGAGCAGGGGCATTTTGCAAAAGTCACTTGCCTTGCTTATTTGAAAGTGCTACCTCGTCGACATAAACTAACCAAATGACACCAAACTTCGGCTACACACCTTTAAATAGTCAGGGAATAGAAGGGCCGAAAAGGGATATCCCTGCTTAACCCCTTCCACACGAGGCTCACTACTTATCAATCAACCCGTATATACATAATCTACAGTAACAAGTGGAAGTATTTCTTATAAATGTGGGAAAAAAATAAACTATAAGAAAGGAAATAATTTTTAAAATTAATAATATTAATAATAAAAATGATGATAATAATAAGATAAAAATACCTATATTACACAATGACAATTACATTGTTCTATATTGAGGTAGACTTGCTCATTATTATTGACAGGCTAGTCTTTTTTAAATGTTTCTTGGATGAAGTGAGACACGGTTTTTAGACAGTGTTCACTTTGAGGATTGAGGAGCCAGACAAGTTTTTCTACATCAGATGACAATTGAGGCGGTATCATTTTTATCATATTTTCTCTTTCGTTCACATGCTCATTACATTTTAGTAGGAAATGCGCTTCTGTTTCAACATCATTGCAATGTGGACATTTTCGGTTTTCTACTGGTTTTTTGGGTTTTGTGTAGCGACCTCTTTCGATTTCTAAGTCATGGTCGCTGATTCGAAATTTATATTATATTGTACCCTGTGAAATGTCATGCTGTAGTTTCTCAGCACTCAATTACTCGATCTTTTCAATGAAGGAGGAAATTGTGAATTTTCCGGATAGCGTTCCGGTATTTTAAAGTAACAATTTCTTAAAATTAGAACATTCCTATTGAGTAGTAGAAAAATTAAAAAAACAGAGTACTCTAAAATTCTATTTTATGCAGATAAAGCACCAAAAATGCTACACAAAAATATAATTTTTGTGATCATAAAATTATGTATCTGAAAGTTTGATAATTTTGGCCATTAAGTCATTAACATATGGATCAAATTTCTCCTACCATGTAACTATAAAGAGAACTATAAAAATTGGTATAGCAATGCCTTGGTGTGAACAGTATATTCATCGCAAGTACTGAAAAATCTTAACTTTGCCCTGTTTCTCTGCTACCACCAGCTGGCCAGCAGGGTTGATGGCTAATGCTGTGGGGTGCTCCAACCCATCATTTTTAGTGGCAATGTATCTGATCAATTGTCCCTTTGAACTCAGTACCACTATCCTGTGGTTTTCACTGTCAGCAATGAAGATGTGGCCATAGCTGTCTGTGCACACTCCACATGGTCCACACAGCTGACCATCACCACTGCCTCGTGTGCCATACTGGTGCAGCTGTTTACCAGTAGGTGACAGCACATGTACACAGTGTCCCAGCCAGTCTGAAATGACAATGTTATCATCCAACCTGTTCACGGTGATGTACTCTGGTAATTTGTACATACTGAGTGGAATAGTGTTCAGAAGCTGTTCACTGTCTGCAAGGAATGTGAAAATGGATTTCTTACTTCTGTCACAAACCATTATATGACCTCGACTGTTCAGTGTTATACCATATGGATCATTAATTTGACCCTGGCCCATGGTTGTCACCTGCTGACCTCTGGTGGAATACACTTTGACACATTTGTCACCCGATGATGTTATATACAGGTGACCAGTCTGTGACACAGCCACGTCAAATGGTTCATTTAATATAATGTCAAATTTAAATTCCCCTGCATGTGTGAATACATTTGTTCTATTATTTTCTTTTGCAAAAGATTCTTTTCTATTCACAGTGAACACGAGTTGTTCATCTACGGCCAGCCCAGTTACGAACGTGTTAATTTGATCACCCTTCAATTTAGCACTGAAAGAATGCACACATTCTGCCTTCTCTAAGAAAACATGAGCATGTGGTGCTGATCTTGGATTTGCCCCCAGGTTAAGCAGATGTCGAGGAAGTGACAGCCTAGGAGATAGAGGTGGAGGCGGAGGTGGAGGTGGAGGCGGAGGCGGAGGCGGAGCATGTGGTGCTGATCTTGGAAGTGTCCCCAGGTTAAGCAGAGGTCGAGGAAGTGACAGTCTAGGAGATAGAGGTGGAGGCGGAGGTGGAGGTGGAGGCGGAGCATGTGGTGCTGATCTTGGATTTGTCCCCAGGTTAAGCAGAGGTCGAGGAAGTGACAGTCTAATAGATAGAGGTGGAGGCGGAGGTGGAGGTGGAGGCGGAGGCGGAGGCGGAGCATGTGGTGCTGATCTTGGATTTGTCCCCATATTAAGCAGAGGTCGAGGAAGTGACAGCCTAGGAGATAGAGGTGGAGAGGTAGGAGCTGCTGACTGCACTGTCACCTGTCCTAACAAGGCTTCCAGTCTGGCAGCGGATATCTCACCAGGGCTGTAGGATATCTGTGCTGGTGTGTCTGGAGTTGGCACTGGCATTTTCTCCATCGCTGTCAGTCTCTCTGTCAGAGCCTTAGTATGAAGCATGATGTCAGAATCAGAGCCATTTGTTATAAGTTCCTGGGCAAATCTAGAGGCACTTTGTAAGGAGGCATGGTACAGTTCGAAGGTGTCCTTGTTTGCCTCCTTCTGCTTTTTTCTAATATCACAAGCAAAATTTACCTCTGATATCAGTTTGTGCTCACTCACTTCAACCAGTCTATGGATAGATCGAGCCTGTTCTTTAATTCTATTGATGGTGGCCTCCGTATTGATTTCCTCCAATTCATTGGTTCTGTCATTGGCAACTGTTTCTTTTAACATGCCAAGTTTTGTTTCAATTTTCATAAGGACAGCTTTAATATTTTTTCGATTGCTATTCGCCACGTTCTCAACTGGCACAATACCATGTCTGTAATGTTCTTTTGGTATACAGTCACCACAAACAACGTTATCATCGTCTTCACAGTAGTATTTTAAATCATTTGTAGGATGCTTCTCACATTTGCTCATCATTTGTGTAACGGCTTGCGTCACATAACATACATCAGTGTCTATGGTTGGAGATGAGACTTCATGCTGCTGTCGCTGACTTAGAAGATCTTTTGCCTTATGAATAAGATGATTCTTTTTAAGCGCAAGCCCTTCTCTTGGAAATAATATCTCTTCTCTGCATAGGGGACACAAAAATGTCCTGTCCCGAGACACAGTTTGCGTAGCATGGTCACATATGCAACCATAGCAAAATGTATGGTAGCAAGGCAGCACACGGGGGTCCTCATACTCTCCCAGACAGATGCTACATGTCAAGAGATTATCTGTGAAAGCTGCTGCCAACGCCTCGGCCATACTGACGATGTAAAGCACAAGGCAAGTTTTTCAGTAAATAATTCAATAGTCAAATGTAAGGCAACTCGTCTGAAGCACTCTTTATAGTGTGGAAGCAGATGATCAGGTGATGGTGACCTTGAAATTATTTGTGGAAACTGTATCATGCCAATAGTGATAGTGTGCACTATATTTGATATGGTTTTTAGTACAAGTGGCCTTGCATCAATTGGGGACAACAGTAACTTCTGCAGGGGTGATTAGTGACAAGGTACTAACTACGACAATACGACACTGTTCACAGATCAGCATCATCTTTTCGATGTGGATGTTATTTCTTTCTTGCCAGATTTCCCTCCTGCTGAAAATCCAGAATTGTTAGGATATGTGCATAGAAGTACATTTAAAAGTATTTTGCCCATCTACTGTACATTAATCATGTGAATTACAGATAGGCTGCACACTTTTTACCCCTCCTTGACAAAGATCTGTCAAATATTTCCCATTGTTTGTAATCTCAGTACGTGTTTGCAGATATCTGATCTGTGATGAACTTGTCTTGGTCCCGTAACTCAAAAGCATCGAGTATTGCGAATCGCTATATCAAATAGAGGTTACAATGTATTATATGGGACGATTATGGGCGAGTTATGGAATCGAGACGCTTGCGCACGTGCGCAACATAGCGAAGCTTTCGAGATACGGGGCCCTGATGTTTATTACCCCGTCATGCGTCTGTCAGGTGATGAGTCCAAAGAACGGAAACAGTAGTTATTTAGAGTACTATTGACTGGTGATCATCATGTGAAAAAGAAATGTTATAAATGGCATCTGAAGGCAGTTATGGATTAAAATAAGTTTACTTTAGAACTGACTTTTGGATCAAATCTTCGATATTTCATACTGAGGTGATTTGGTCCAGTTTTCTCCCCCCCCCCCCACCCACTACCTCACCCACCTTAAAGCCGCCATTTCTCTCAGACACAGCTTGATATACCCGTTTAATATCCCGAACTCTTTTTTTATCTCCCATTTACTCCTCAACTTGTTCTTTACTATTATGAATTGGTAAGATCCTATCAATAATGCCATTGACCTCTCCTATCTCCCCCCTCCCCCCACTCCTCTCTGGTTACTGATTGTCCCTGTCAGTACACCATGATCAGCTGTTCGAGCACAATAGTGTGTCCTGTGATACCTGTGCAGTTGAATCAGTTAATAAGTCAACCCTGACACTCCCTCCCGCTCTCCCGTCTCCTTGCCACTACCGGTACATCATAATGTGTCAGGGAACACCGTATTGGAAAAATTAATATTTATGTTTCATACAAGGTGTAGTATTAATTCAATAAAGGGAAGTCTTTCTGTCTGAAAAAAAAATTGCAAAAAATTATAAATGGAAAGCTACGATGTGAGTAGCTTTAGATAAAAATTCTCACCTAGCAGTTCAAACTTTAATGTCATTTGTTTCAACTGGTAATGCGTTAGATCTTGATCACATGGAGTTATTGGGAGCGTCCACAATGAGGGGGTGGACTTGTGTCTCAATTAACCAATTAGTTTATAATTTATCTGATTGACAATTTAACTTATAAAGTTAGCATAAAAGTATGTTAAGATAAATATTGAGGGAAACTAGGCGGAGGACTAGAGAGAGAAAGAGAGAGACTAGGAGGTGAGAAGATTGGACTGAGGCTGAGAAGTGGTTTTTATTGTACCATGTGACTTTTAGTTAAGCAAAACATATTCTGCTGAAGTTACAACATGGAGTCGTTTCATTCTTTTCCGTGTGCAGAGTTTAAGACATAGAACCTGGCAATCTCCATAGCAATTAACAGATCTCCATAGATGTGAGGCCAACTCCTGCGGTTCTATTTAAATGGTTATTTCATATAGTGGGGGGACGGGGTTATAATAAAGAAGAATCCTCACAAGTAAAATTAAGGGACCTGCACAATAATCAGCTGATAGAGTACAACACAGTGTGTCTTGTGCTACACGTACAGTTTTATTAGTTTTAACTAAAATAAGTCACTCTGACCCCCCTCCCCACTGCCCTGTCTCCCTGACACTACAATACAGTGTGTCCTACGCTACATGTACATGTACAGTTATTAAGTCACCCTGACCCCCCCCCCCCCCCCCCACACACACACACACTTCCAATTTGCCTCCTATGCCTTTGTTATGCTCGACATCCCTTGAACGTAGTTAGCGATTTAAAAGTATTCAGTTTTAAATGTTCTAGCAATTGGTTTTGGTTCTATTTGAACTACTGGTACGTATAATATTATTTTCTGTCTTTGTCAAGATTTCCATGAATT
>NW_019774992.1:114743-127509 GCF_001039355.2 Lingula anatina | reverse complement strand
AAAAAACATTCAGATAAAAATGTCCCAGCTATGTCTTCTTCTCTCTTTGAACTACGCATATTTTTCTGTGATTTTTCAAATATTTCCATGAATGAAAAACCCATTGCTCTTAATTTAGGGCCTACTCTTATTTCATAGAAACCATCTTATAATGTCAGATACATTTGAATTGAATAAAAATGATCTTTAGCAGGCGAACATACAAGTAGCGGTGACATAATCATGCTCTAAATATTTGATTCCGGAAACGCCTAGTTTCACAAAAGTAAGTTAAAATTCCCATCGACGTGCCATGGTCGAATTAAAAATACAGGAAACAGCAATAACATTGACATTTTCATGAAAATGGGGATTAATTTGCATTTTTAAAGTATTTAGTGTATGGAAACTGCTTCATTATGAAATAACTGCATTGGTATGTTTTAACGTCCAATTTAATATTCGCGTTCTGCTTTGTGTAAATCTGGCTGTAATCCATTTTCGGTTCACAGGTTTATCGTCATTTCGAGACAATGTGCACGTTTCAATGTATATGTCCCTTTTATCTTGATTTTTATTATTTTTTAAATATGGCAGACAGATTTTCCTGTCGCAAAATTATTCAAGTAGAAAGCAGTATTGAATCCATGTTAACAGACTAATGGTTTCCTTGTCACGAACAAGGTGAATAAACTAATAACTCTACTGAGAGGACAAAGGCGTTTTAAAGGTTCCTTTTCTGTGACTGTGGTATAAATTGGACGGGTTTTAAACGAGTGGTCGGTTGTCTGTCATGTGGTCGGGATCAGGTAACCGTGGGGAAGACGCACCACTAGCCGTGACCTTAAAGCACATTTTGCGCCATCTTTACGGGGTTAAAAGTCACTTTAGGATGTCTGTGCTGTTGACAGGGTTGAGGATACACTGTCACCCGATTTTATTGACATAACTTTGCTAGATTGTTTTTATCCCCAAAGACCGATTTACACTGTGCCTGCAGTCACATTCAGTGACCCAGCCAGATAACATCCATGAGCAAAAATGTTCATTAGCTTGGTAGTTGGAACACAAATGATAATTATTTTGCACAAGTTTTTTTAAACATTCTTCCTACCGTTAGTTTGCCACCAAACTGAGTAATGACTCACGTCAGTCTGATGTAGCCCTATACCTTACGTCCAGGTTGGCCGCAAGCTCACGGTCAGAAGTACATTTTCAGCCTGTGACATAGTACACCTAGTTCATTATGTCAAACGAAAAGAGCTGTTCACCTTCAAATACACACACACACACACACACACACACACCAATGACATCAATGCACTATTTTCCTTTTAAAAGTGTTAAAGCTATCAACGGCATTTATCGCGTAAAGGGTTCAGCAATTGCCAATAAAGAAATTCCTTAGCACCCGTTTTAATAGCCATGCATGTCAACAAGATCAGGGATTCTTCACGCTTCGGGTGTGACATGACGGTGGAATGAATGGGGGAATGACGACAACGGACTGAACGCTTGGTATTAATGTCTAATTAAAGAAAAATGTCGAAAACACTTCCTGGAGAGTAAATACAACCGCACGAAGGAGCAACCCCGGTAATTTGATGTGGTTTCTTTTTCTGTTGTATTGGCATCATGGAATTTTGTTTTAGAACAGTGTAATGATAACAAAATTGGAATATAAATTATAAAATGTCTTTTATTGATAAATTGAATGAGAAATAAAGTAATAAATGAATGAATAATAAAGTGAACCAATAAATAGATGAAATAATAAAGAATGATATAGTAAAAGTAGCAGAAAGTTGAAAACTTTTACTCTACTTTCGAAAATCATTTTCACGTGGTGATACTTGATGTAGCCCATTTCTTTGTTTCCTCCCCAAAATTCTACCTACTCGGCAGGGAACAAAACAGATGTTTAACCCTTTCAATATTCACATTACGCCCAGGACTATCAACGATGTGAACAAAAAGCTGTTCCTCCCCGGTATACCGTGCAATTTTGTGTGTTTAAGGCAGTTTCATTGACTAGTTCCTTGAATGCGGACCGTTGTGTATCTACATATACTAGTATGGTGGGAATCTTACAAATTTTTTAATCTACTTCTTGTTTTCCTTTATATTATTTTCGGGTTTAATTTATAAAAATGCTTATTTTACGTAATTATAATGAATTGTAAAACCAATACAATTATAATTTTAAGGATTTCAAGTCAATAAAAATACGTGGTTACTGTCGAAGAAACAGGCATGGGGTTAAGGACAATGGGGCACGTTTTATTTACTGTTTAAAGACGTGTTTGTGCCGATTAAAACGGCAATTATTTCATTTAATTGTTTCCTTATTGCTGCTCCTCATTCATTAAATCTCTACAGCTGGGTGAAGGTGTAGAAGCGAAGGTGGGTCGGAGAGATTTATGAGTCTTAATTAACAGAAGCCAGAAAAGCCACAAGGTGTACGCTGATACTGGAAATATACAAACAAGCACGATGGAGCAACTATTTCATTTTCCCGGGTGATCGCGGGAATGTGACAGTCCTTACTTACAAAAATGGGGAGGGGAATCCTTAGTCTCTTGTAAAAAAACAACAAAAAAACGACGAAGTAGTAAGAAATATACTCCGTAATTTGGCATGGAATAAAAGGGCAGTGGCCCAAAGCGCCCAGTCAATATTCTTATTAGAATTGTACCAGCCATATAGCCTTTAAAGGTATCCTGTCCGGGATGAAATTGGCAGTTGATTTTTTTCTCACTCACAAATTATTTCTGGGCCCGACCCTGCACTTAGATACGGTGTTTTATTCCATTTTAAATTTCAAAAAGAATTCAGTCACGTGGACCGCCATAGCTTCCTGAACATGTCAGTAGAAAATATCGACATTAGGTACTTTTATTGAAGAGGTTTAATCTTTTTGTGGACTGAATTGCAAAGGATGAATAGAATTTGCATTATATGTAGACATAAAAAATGAGACCTTGGGACATTCCCAAACGCGAATAGTACATATACCTATTATGAAGAATAATACCAGTCTTTGTGTTAAAACAGCACCAACAGTATTGTGTTACAAATGTGTTTATCAGCGAGATGACCAAGGTCCTAATACTGTTCCTCATTCTTGAGGATGACCCCTACAGACAGCCTCATTGCTGGGTCGTCTGACGTTTTTGAATGTTAAACCGGTTTTTATTTCGGCCTGCACTTTATGTGTAGCAGTTGAAATCCAATGTTGTGATTATCATATTTTATTACATCGTTTGGGGACGCCCTCATCACGAAATTGTAACAATCACACCAAATAATCTGCCTTTATGTCATAATTCCATACTTTTCGTGGCATAATGCAGATGTGGCATTTTTTGGTAAATATTGAATTCGGACACCTACCAACGAGCCACCCAACTGTAACGAAGTATGCGAATAAAACTTTTAATGGAGCCTTTTTACGCTTTGAAAAATGCTGAACCGTTGCGATGGCCATATTAACTACCAATTAAACTTAGCCCCATAGTCAATGGAAAAATTTGCAAGTCTTTAAGATTAGCAGGTTGCTGGTATTACCGCTGCGTTTCCTGTATATGCGTATATAGGTAACGGGTTGGTGGAAAGAGGCGCACTTGTGTAGTTTGAAGAGGTGCTTTGCAGAGAGGAACCATTACAAAAAAAGTAAGTGAGCCTTTTATACATATAGACACTGAGGAAGAAGAGAAGTATTGGAAACAAGAGAATCCTAGTCTCTGACTCAGGTTAACTTGAATTTTGATAAAAGATCCTTGCATGACGGTCATTTTTATTTATCTTATTGTACATTTTAATTTTTTAAAATAATATGTCATCAAATTACTTCATTGTTGTAGATAAAGAGCACGAACCACTGCCGTGTTCCCCTTTAGCATAGACTTTTAGCATAGAGTCATTCGGAAATAAACCGTCTAGCATGTACATTATATAAGTATATGTAAAAGGTTTGATTCATTTTGATCCCTATTTCTATCAAGTAAAAACATAAAAAAAGGAATGTCGGAGCTCTTACTGCAAGTATCTGCACCACGAGGGCGATCAGGATGAAATGTGATTTTCATTCTTTATATGACTAATATATAGGATGGGGAATACTTTTGATGAAGTTTTGATGAACAAGTGTATCAAGTTTTGGGGGTAATTTTTGAGCAATGACGCATGCTTGTGTGTGCCGTTTTCTGAACATTTCGGAACATGATACTGTTTCCTTTGCTTTGGTTTCACCATTTTCTGGTTGACACCTCTCTATAACATTCAATGGATTCGTTTAGAAATACTGATAGTATTTTCTATGTAATTGAAACAGCTCACTATAGTAATGGCTGAAAACACTATGGAACAAACAAAATACATTCTTCCACCTCGTATGTGTTTGCGACAATAACCAGTGAAACGATTTACTTTCTCTGTAAAAAGCAAGAAAAAATGGTTTGTGCTATGCTTACTTATTCAAATATGATTCCGGATGTTTAAGTTGTTCAAAAAAAGAACGAAATCGTATCTTGAAGTGTTAAAAAGTCACGTGCACATATATTACGGTCTCACGTAGAAGCCAGGAAAAGTTGGCACTTATAGCTAAAATGAAGAGTGGCCGTGTTATAAAATCTCAAGAATTCATCCACAATCTCTTACGTGGATATTGACATAACATACTTTTGGAAAGTGTGTGGCTATGCTATGAGTCCACGCACGTGGTCCGTGAACGCTTCCCACGCCCTTACACCTGATGAGCATTTGCATAACTGGCCTACTCGTAGCTCTGGACAGGGGTGGTCGTTTGGGCATGTTTTATCATTTAGGAGTACTACAAAGGCTACATACAGGTATAAATATTGTTTCATTAATTGAACTGGCTGTGTACAAATCTTCAGAATTTATTGCAATCAACATTGCCGTAGGTTTACCGAAGATGACTACGTTTTCGATCTTTATTAGAATGAACTTTTTGTAAGCGTATTGATTTGTAGTGCCAATCCGTGAAATTGTTTTGAATCTCAATGAACATTTCCTGATCGAAGACATCTCTACACAATTGCAAAACTGTTAGTTACTATTATCCTGTATAAGCAGTAAGGGGATAAATATCAAGTCTCCCCTGCTACAAGTGATGATCAAGTTGTTAGAATTACAAAATGTTTATCTCTAGAATTGTATGTACAAGGATTTGCAGGCTCGTAGTGGGGTGGGGGGGGGGGGGGTCGAACGAACCGCCCTTTTTGTTTGGAAAACATACGCCGTGAATAAAAAATTGATATACTGGTCGGTACACAAAGGTTTCTTGGTAAATGGTCCGCTTTTTCAAAAAGACTCTTCCCCTATGTAATTGCCGGCCATGGGTCTGGTTTGTTTCTCTAACAAAAATACAATGAGAAAAATGTCAACATCTCTGTCAGAAGCCGGGGTTAACATTGTAGCTGAAGTTAAATAATCTCCAGGTGCGCAGAGGGCTTTAGGTGCACGCGGTGTGAGCCTTTTTACCATTCACCTCAAGTGATACGAGAGAGCCCATGTCACGCATCACGTTCTATGGGTAATTTAACTTTTGAAACTCATCAATGATCCAGTTCTAAATTGTCACATAAAGGGCATTAAGAGGCTCCTTGCCAGGTGCCATTTAGAGGGGAATGCTTAGTAACGTTTGGTATTTAATGCGCCGGTGAATATGAAGAGAAATAAAGGCACGGGGTTGACAGGGGTGACATTTTGAAAGGAATAGCACGAACTTTCACCCTGTCAAGGAAGTTTCCTTTCATTGAAATATCTCGTCTACTAAAATATGACTGAAAGACAAACGCAGAACACTCTATACCGCCCACAAAAATTATAATAATAAAAAATAATGTGAAATGCGGTATATTTTCTGGGATTTTTGCACTTTTCACACGTTGAATTAGATGGCCCAGCCTGATTAAGCAATTAAAATATGGAATAATAACATTATAATTTAAAGTAACACAATCTATCCCACGTTCCAGTATGTTGCGTGTGGTGGTATTGGCAGTGGCTCTGTCCGCGGTCTACGGTCTGGAAGCCGCAGGTAGTGCGAACACACAAGGACAGCTACTGGCAGCTGCTGGTTTTAATGCCGCCCAAGTAAACACCGTACAAAGTAAGTATGAACAGGTCTTCTAGTGGCCCTGTCTGGTTGACACTGTTTATTTCATCTATCCAATTTATTTATTTTTTTTCGTTCATTTGTCTTTCTAAGGTATCATATCCCCTGCCCATTAGCGTGTCTGGGATTTTGTCAAAAACACAAATTACCCATCATGCCTGGAAGTCTGTTAATATGGCAACATCAGATTTACACGCGATTCCATATCTGTAATATCGAGAACTGCACCCGTCTTTCTTTCTGTTTGTTACAGCTTGCAAAGCAGACATTTGCTTTGCGTTGGACAGCTCAGGCAGCCTGGGAAACAACGGCTGGAATACAGTGATAGCTTTTGCCAAAAATGTCGTCCAGTATCTGCCGGTGTCGCAACAACAGGTGAGGAACTGACCATCGGTCACCTCTCGGTGAATGGTCTTGTGTCGTGTACAGTACAGTAAAGTTGCGAAGTGTCCTAAATGGTACATCTAATAATAGGAAATAGTTGGTACATTTCAGATAAAATTTTATTTCGATGATTTTGTCGGCTTTATGGGCTGCATTGAAAAATATAGAAAGCTTTTCAGGATAAAAATATATGACTGAGGGGAGTTTTTAAAGGCATGCAGATGGCATTTAACTGTTTCAACTTAGACATGCAATTCAATTAAAGCTAGTTATTGACTGACAATTTCAGTTTCACAGATATTCACTTTTTTTATCTAGGTCAAAATATCGACCGTCTCTTTCAACGAAGTGGTCACCGACCAGTTCAATTTCAACTACCAACCCCAGTCTGTCACCGGCATAATGAACAAGCTGTCCACCCTGCCGTATTCTGCCGGAAACACAAATATCGGGGACGCCATGAGGAGATGCAGGGACTACTTGACGCAGGCGCAGTACGGTGCACGTTTTGAAGCAGGTGTCAGCAAAATCGCCGTGGTGTTCACAGACGGCAAGGCCAACAGAGGTAGGGGTCTCTCAGTTATTGAGAAAGACAGGGGAAAATCAGAGAAAAAATTTTGCCGAAGTCACCAGCAAACAATTTTCGGGTGCTTGTGGCAGATATAAAACACACATTTGATGCTTATATGCTATCTGACAACTTTGCAGTGAAATAAACTGGGAATTGGTGACCTTGGATATAACGAATGAAGAATTGTCAGGTTGAAAGTAACTGAAAAGTACATGTAGATCAGATTAGTTAATTAATGGATCATCAAAATCTAATCCTTTCTTCCTTTGTCCATTTTTCAACTATCCTGAAAATTTCATGAAATTGGCCCATTTGCAACCGATCCTGAAAATTAAACTATTAGTTAATTAATTAATTCATCAGTAGATTTATCAGCAAAATGTAATAATTTCTTTTTTGCCATTAGTACCTATCCTGAAAATTTCATCAAAATCCGTTCATTACCTTTTGCGTATAATGCCGTACTCCGACAAACAAACAAACCCACTTACCATACACAACCTCCTACAAATTGTTAGAGGTAATTTTGGCGCCGATCACAAGTGATGGATGGAGCCATGGACTACTTCGCAGACCATTCTAGAGAACTAGTACTATAGAACGGTCAACCAAAAAAACCCAATAACTGGATATTCGTTTGTGCTTGACGCGGTAAACTTCAATACACATCCCGTCAAACGCAGAACGTTTTATAACGTTACCATAACGTTTTTTGCTAATATAAACGTTATGGTAAAGTTATAATAACGTTATGTGTTTGCTGGGATGGGTGTTGGAAAATAAAACGAGAAAGCTGACAGGCCGCGTGCTTGAAGTAAAGGTACTTTTCAGCGGTACCTTTGTTCCAGTGAACCCACCTACTAGTGTCTGAGCTTATAATGTGCTTATTATTTGTATACAGCAGCCAATCTTTACAGAGTGAAGTTTATCTTAAATAACAAACCACGATCCATGTGATTAACAGTACCAGTTTGACGTATTTGCCTCTGATATAATGTAATATAATGTAATGATATAATGTAATGGAACGATGTTTTAATCAATATAAAACCATTAGTAGTCCAGACGACCAGCTGTGTCCTGATTTTTGTTTAATTTAAAGAATGATTAGACATGTAACGTCAGCTGTGTTTGACCATTTCCAGGTGACCCAGTTAGCCAGGTCTCCCAGGAGTTGATGAACTCTGGCCTCAGTTTCATCGCTGTTGGCGCGGGCAGCACGGACGACCAGGAGTTGTTGGCCATTGCTCTTGGTCAGCCCTCCAATGTCCTCAAGGTCAGCGACCTGAACGCCCTCAACTCTATTGTCACCAAGATTGTACAGAAGGCTTGCATTGGTAAGTCATGTTGTTAACTGATCTTATTGAACATTTATTTAGACCCGTTCAGATACATGTGTGTGGATAGATTTTGCACCATTTTAGGCACCTGTCAAGCATTCCTTTTGATTCTAGGAAAATGTGTCTTTAAACTCAATAGTGACAGACCTGTGGACCTTATACAGCATGTTTTTAACCTCTGAATTATACAAAAAATATTGAAAAGGGAAGTTTTGCCGAATATGAATATCTACCATGTAAAATCTAGTAAGAACCACTGAAAATCAGTAAAATATACAGTTCACTACCCGTATGTTTTTTTTTCAAATATATATTCTGTATATGCGTACTTACCCCTTTATTCTTTATCTAGAGCACAATCTATTAAATATTAGGAATTATTGAACTACAGCCACATGTTCAACTTTTTATTTACAATCATCAGAGAATATTAATATCTATATTGTGATGTTATTTTTTACTTCCAGACATTCCAATGAGCACGACACCCGCTCCTAGTAAGTACTTGGCTATTTATCTTTCTTATCTTTCATATTTATACATGTATCAGACATACTTGTACATGCATGACTCGAAGGTACTTCTTTTCTTTGTCCAAACCTCTTCTTTGATGCAGAGGTTACGTTAATATAAAGGCAAGCAATGTACGGATTTCAATTGACATGATTTTAGCAAGCCAGCAGAAACTTGTTTTGACCGCACTAATGCCTCCTCGTTTCTTAAAAATTATTCCATTCACATTTCCAATGCGTCATTTTTTCATTCAGGAAAAGAAACTCTTCAAATTGAATAAATACATTGAAGAGAGAATCCCACTGCACAGATATTAAAATATTACTGCAATTTGTATTGTAAACAGATTACAAATGTGATAATTGAAGAACCATGCACAGTTCAATAAACAGGTACCGTGTATATACTACATAAATATATGTTAGGCATGCCGTATAGTTCTATTTTCATCAACACTAACCACCCTCTTCCCCCATTTCCAGCCCCACCCCCACAGTGCGGACCCTGGAGTCCCTTCTCTCCCTGTGACCGTCCCTGTGGCGGCGGCGTCCAGTCTCGGTACAGAGAGTGCTGCGGCGTCTGTAACCCGGTGACCGTGCAGACCAGGACGTGTAACCCCCAGGAATGCCCCGGTAAGAGACGACCTTCACCTTGAATGATGTCGACCTAGTTTCATCTTGACATTATTTGATTAGTTGGTACTGACGTTTTATATTTTAGTTTTTGTTTTATATGTTTATATGACTATTAGATACTAATGAATTTATGACTGCAGATCTGTCTTCGGTTCATTAAACCACTAACGCTTCTGGCTAACAACACTGACACTATTATACTGGCATGTTTAGAGTAAATAACGTTCACTGACTTAAATAAAATTATGTGAAAGTTACATGTTTTCAAGGGACGTAAAATTCAGCAGGACAGAGAATTTTTCTCTTATTATGCACTTTTTTTACACAATATTTTTTTTAACATTGCAGTGAACGGCGGATGGCAGATGTGGGGAATGTGGACGCAGTGCACAGCATCCTGTAATGGCGGCTTCAGAGGTCGTATCCGCTCGTGCTCCAATCCTGCACCACGAGGAGGTGGCTTCCAATGTCAAGGTCCCGGCCTTGAACTTCAGGCTTGTAACAGCGGCCCCTGTGTCAGTAAGTCTGTGCTCCGTCTACTTAGTCACGCTTGGTGTGATATTCATTAATGACGCAATCAGCGTAAGGCTTTTCCATAGTAATAGAACAAAAATGAAAAATTTCAATTGCCAATTTCACCACTTAAATCTAAATCAGAAAGGTTTATCATACCTGCCCAGACACGTTTGCCCAGTTACAATCCTTAAACCTGTTTGAAATCTCTGGGTACCGAAAAATTAGAAAACTCCTTGGAAATGTTGATCGGCTGATTATTGTAGTGTAATGATTGTGAAGATCGACATTTAATATCGGTGTACGGATCATAATTTTCTGAGCAGTCTGGACGAAGAGACTTTCAAGAATATGTTTAATGCCGATGTGGCAGCCAAACGTCTTCACGAGACCTCTTTGGTTAAAGAATAAGCAATTCCCTATTGCTTATACACGTATCAATGTGTTCAAGAACTTTTAGCTTTTAAAGAAATGATGTGTTTTATTCATAGTTTTTTCTGTTCAATATTTATTCTTAAAAGTACACTTTTTATTTAATCCCATTTTAACACTGCACCTTACATTTTTATATATACACTTAATTTATGTTTTCATATATTTCCAAGAAGTACAATAAACCTTATTATGTTGTGAAATATATCCACGAAATGTTTCCAAGGTTAAAGAAAGCGTCTGTTAATTAGAATAAGTTGTATTAACTGTTCCCCTCAACTCTGAAATCGAATTTCACCTCCTCTTTCCGTCTGTTTTCCAGTCGACGTAAACGGTAACTGGGGGATGTGGTCAGCGTGGTCTCAGTGCTCGCAGTCGTGTTCTGGCGGCGTTCGTTCTCGTACCAGGCTGTGTAACAGTCCACCCCCACAGGGCAACGGACAGATGTGCGTTGGAAGCAGTATGCAGACCGAGTCCTGTGGACAGCCGTGCTGTACACGTAAGTATTCACTCGATTCAATACATTTCTCACTCCTACACATATAAAGTATATACATAATACCAGAAACAAAACAAGGCAGTTCTATTAAGATCTATAATATATTTTTAAAGATATTCAAGAGATATGTGTTTTAAACCATTGTTTACAGATAAAAATTCTCCTTGATTTTAAAAATCGGCAGCAGGTTTTGGCTGTAAAATAAATCTTACTTAGATTATCTTGAAGGTCATTAAAGCTTAGTATTAAAAAAATCAGTGTGTTGTCCGTTGAAATAAGGACAGAGGCAGAGAATTATGTAAAAATATGAATTAAAGCTATTTTTGTTTGGAGTATATTTATTACAGATAATGATATCTAATGTTATTTTTGTTACTAGATTGATGTAGGCCGACCCAGTTGTTTCAGAAATTATTACAAAGGGAAAAATATAGAAATTTTATAATTGAAAGCGGTAAAAATTTTAATTACCGTCGGCGTGCCTCACCTTATATGGAGAAAGCAACCTTGTTTACAAATCATTTACCATTGGTCAATACAGATTTCAAAACCTATACTTTCAGCCAAAGCGGTGAGCCATAACTGTTTCAGTAACCAGGGACCATTGTTGAACTGCAATAACGAGGGTCCCATGAAGATCATCGCGGTGCAGGAGTGCCGTGACTTGTCAGACAACCAGTGTATTGCAGCACCGTACAAAGCACAGATGTTATCGGTCAGTTCGCCACGTAGTTTAAAGGATATGAAAAATAAATAAATGAAGATAAAACGCACTGATAAAGATAAACTAAACCTTGGTATAAAATATTTTACAATTTAAATTATTGTTTTTCTTTTTATCAAGAGCTTATAAAATATGTAGGTATTACCTCCAATATTTCTGTGACTGTCAGTCACCATCATCAGGGAGTAAATGACTGGGGTCATTTCACCTGGAATGAAAATCCGTGACTGACAGTCACAGAAATATTGGTGGTAATACCTGCACATTTTATAAGCTCTTGATAAAAAGAAAAAACAATAATTTAAATTGATACATACAGAGCTAATGAAACTCTTCTCCCTTAAAATATTTTACAGTTTCACAGACTTTTCGGTTGAGGACTTTTATCCTAATACAATAAATCACCTTGTAGCCAAAACGATAATTAAATGGAGTGAAATATCGGTTTGAAGTAACTGAAATACAGTAGGCAGACTTTAAGTCGTTGAACTGAATTTTATTATTTCAGACCTTATGCGATGGCCAAAGATACATGTGTAACACCAACAACGCATGCGCTGGGAACGACATCGCCAAGATAAGGATCGCCTACCAGTGCTGTTAGGTGGGTGTCCGGGAATTTTACGACATCTCAGGGAATACTCGGCAGATCGATATCACGACAGAGTACATCCGGGGCATCTCGAAGGGTGCAGGGGAGGGGGGAGGGACAGGGAAGTTTAGAATGGGGAAGGGGACGGTAGGGGGCACTTAGGAGCGTGGGAGGAGAGAGAGGGGAGAGTGGGAGGAACATATGGGAGAGGGGAGGGTGGGAGGGACATATGGGAGAGGGGAGGGTGGGAGGGACATATGGGAGAGGGGAGGGGGAAGGGACATATGGGAGAGGGGATGTAATGCATCTGGAAGGGAGCAGGGGAGGAAGGGAAAGTAGGAGAGTCACGTGGGGGAAGGCTGGGTACATTGGAGGGTGGGCAGAAGGTGGATGCGACATACTGAGCTTCGTTTGTCTCTGTCAGATGTCAACATTAATATTG
>NW_019774992.1:91317-113104 GCF_001039355.2 Lingula anatina | reverse complement strand
GGGGGGGGGGGGGGGGGGGGGGGGACAGGGAAGTTTAGAATGGGAAGAAGACGGTAGGGGGCCCTTGGGAGCGTGGGAGGAGGGAAAGGGGAGGGTGGGAAGGGGCCAAAGGGAGGGAGGGAGGGAAAGGGGAGTAAAGAAAGGGGAACATGGAAGGGCGGGAGGAGAGAAAGAAGAGGGTGGGATGCGGCACGTGGGAGATTGGGATAAGAATCACCGATGTAATGCATCTGGAAGGGGACAGGGGAGGAAGGGAAAGTGGGAGAGGCACGTGGGGGAAGGCTGGGTACATTAGGGGATGGGCAGAAGGTGGATGCGACATACTGAGCCTCGTTTGTCTCTGTCAGATGTCAACATTAGTATTGTATCGGTAGATTATCACTGCTTTTAATATGTGTGCGTGTGTGTGCGTGTGTGCGTGCGTGTGTGTTTGTGTGTGTGTGCGTGTGTGTGTGTGTGCGTGTGTGCGTGCGTGCGTGTGTGTGTGTGTGTTTGTTAATAGGGTGTTTGCACGTCATTGTTGCCACTTGGATTAAGTGATGCAGCAGCAGCAGCAGCTGCTTTTCATTCGCCATGTTCGTTATATCTTGTGGTTTATTACACTAAAAACATTTCCTTTTTCAGAATGGACGTATTAGATTGCGCCTGCCAATATTAAGATGCTCAGCACATATTTTGAATTGAAGCAGTGCCCCCTGACTAACTGTTATAACTGAGAATATCGTAACTGCCTTGATGCAACGGAACAGTCCTCTCAGAGCAACCTAACCGTTTTGGCGCGAAACCCTCATACTTAGATATAATGGTATTTAAGAATAAATCAAAAACATGCATTTAACATGACAACTGTATTTTGAAGTCAGTTGACGAATTTCTAACAGCGGAATAAAGTTATTGATGGCGTTTCTTCTATACAAGTGAGATACCTCTAGTATTGTGATACCAAGCGGTTTAAATTTGCATAATTAGATAAATATTAATGTTCCCACGTAGTATAGTGAATATTTATATCATATTGATAACATTATGGTACCATATTGTAATGATCGCGTACCAACTTCACTTTTATGTAGGTCTGAGAAGTGAAAAACTGTCTCAAAAATAAACAACGAAGTGCTACCAACAAAATGTGTTTATTGTTTTTTTTTCGTGGTGAGTTCCCTTGGATCAGGCAAGGGAGAAACAGATTTAAGCCGGGTGAGGGGGGGGGGGTGAGAGAGGGGACGCTGAGCATTTAGAAAAATCGCCATGTGGGATTAAGGACAACAGCAGCTAGGCTTGCAAATATACAGACACGGAACAAGAAAAAAAAAAGAAAACATTGCTTCTTTTAACATAAAACGCACATTCCAGTAAACAGTATTTTTTGTATAAATTATCCAGCCATGTTGATTTTCGAGAGGAGATTGCATATTATCAAACAGAGCCACTCAGCTAATGTCAAGTGAACAAAGAATACGTTTTGGCATGCGCACTTTTAAGCCAAATGTCGCCAAAACACACAAAGAATGCAATAACTTTCGAAAATATGAATAAATAAATAAATGAATGAATTAATTAATTAATTAATTAATGACCCAATCATCCTGCTTTTCAAAAAGAACATGTTTTTATTCCAAGTCAGTAATCTAGATCAGTATTCAACGTCAGATTGAAATCACGTTAGGCTTTGCATCCTTGACTATTTATTTGTAGACCATTGGTAAAGGTTGGGAATCTAGTGGCAGATATTTCTGACCTTTCATAGGGGACAGAGCTAAATATTTTCCAATCTCTCTCTTTCTCTCTCGTCTACTGGCTGCAGTCCACACCTTTATTCTATAACTCACAATAAATTTAAATTGAAATTTTATATCCGATTCTGAAAAATATGCTCCTTTCCAAAATTGTGCCAAATAATTTGTAGCACATGGTGAGCATTGTTTGTTCTTTGGCAGTCACTTCTCTTCCTCTCTCCCCCCCCCCTGCCCCTGCCCCCTACATTACCGCTGAGAGTAACCTACTTTTCCACCGATGTATCTTCACACTGCTTTCAATTAATAAAGCCACCCACTCATCGCCTTACATATTTTGACTGAAATATCCAAATTTTTCACAAATAATTAAAAAACTTGAATAACGCCTTTTAAAAAGTCAACTCCATGCATCGCATCAAATTAAAACAGAAGACCTAGATTTCCATTAGCTGTCGGGTTGGGTCTGTTTGTGTCGGGTAGGGTCATGTCTGTTCTGGTCGTACCGATTCATTTTTGGTCGTGTCGGGTCGGTGTTGTGAAAATTTTCAGATCGAAATAGCCAGCCGTCCATTTCTTGTGATCTTTCTGCACATTTTAAGCATTCATACCCAGTGAAAATGATGAACATTAATTTTGAAAAAGAGAATAAAACACTGTCTGCATTCAAAGGACGATTCACATGACCGGAAACAAATTATATGTTGTGGTGTGTGTGCGTGTGTGTGTGTGTGCTTGTGTGTGTGTGTGTGTGTGTGTGTGCGTGTATGTATGCGAGAGAGAGAGAGAGAGAGAGAGAGAGAGAGACGTTCTAGAATACCAAATATCTTGTTTGAGGGTAAGGTTGTATGAGTTCATTGACATTACAAACGCGTCTGTCTACCGCAAATGTCTGTTTATATTGTCATTCACGTAGTACTGACACCCCATTAAGCCTAGGTGTAACAAAACTTAAGAACATCATTTTCAATTTAAGAATACCCTATGAAACGTGTTTACATACATCACCCTTGTAATGAGGTAAAAAGCATCTCTCTTTTGCGGAGTGAGGCCATATAGGTCTGCCTAACCCACTGAACCGCTTGCGTCTTACATATGTCAAGTTCTAGTAAAAAAGGTAATGAATTAAGCCTAGCCCCCCCCCCCCAAATTTTGAATAACTCATTAAGCTGTTAATGCAGTTTGATGGGGTTAAGCTTTGACTTCTCTGTTTCGTATATAAACGCTTTTTAAAAGTTTTGTCCCTTCAGTACCAGCGTCCACGCCGCATCTGGTCGACGCCATTTTGTCAACGCCATTTTGACGTCATTCGGACCTGGCACGCCTGCTGGGAAATCCAATGAGTGCGTCAACGGCAAGGGGCTCGCAAGATATATAAGAAAATCACGTAAGGAATTTACTCGTTGTGCATTCTTTTCCGTATAGCTCACCCATTAATTTAATTCAAGAATTTAAACTCCTGCCCCCAATATGGAAGTCAAAATATATCTCTTTAGAAACAAGTTATCGTTTTAAAAAATTCAGCTTAAAGACATTTTTCAGTGCGAAAGTGATACGTTTTCTTTTAAGAATAAAAACCGCAGTCGGCATAAACAGTAGCCATATCCGTCCATTTTTTAGAATACCAGACACACAATTGGTTTAACCTATAGCTTTGCCCCTCTCTGTACCAAGTTTACTCGCCAAACTCGACCACTTAATGGTGCAAAAGAGGTTTCCAACCCTTCCCACGTTGTCATCATGCTTGCATCACAAAGAAATAATAATATCTACCTGACGCAAACTGCCCTAAATTGACAAAAAATTTTTACGCTAAACGTTTTACTGTGTAAGTCATACTAGGCAGGTGTGTGAATTTTCTTCTAACATATCCACAATGTGCTGGCAATATAAAAACGCTTAAGAATGCGTCAAGGCAATTAGGAGTCAGTAAACAAATTCTATAGGCTACTTAAAGGACATTGCCTATATGTTATTTCCTATGTGCAACCAGCGCAAGTGACTGTAAGGTGAGAGAGATTTTTTCTTTTTCTTGTCTGCTTAACGCTTTTTTGAAAAAAGGTCCTTATAAAATAATTTCTTGTTACAGTATATCAATAAAAATCTCAGTATGAAGCGATAGTCAGTCCAAATTATTTACATTATTACGGACAGGGCACTGTTGAGAATTACTAAATGTCACCAAATTTCGACAGCGTCGTCGATCCTATTTATTTAAAGTCCAACTGCTTTTCATCCTATTCATGTATTCAACCCCTTCGTCTACACGCCAATTCATTGTCGTCTTTTACATTTCGTTCCATATTATAAGCCTCATTTCGATGTCTTAAATTCGATCCTCTTTTAATAACAAGTGAAGTTAAAAGCTAAAGGGTTCAAATATATGTAATATTTAGATCTCATAACCATTTACGAAATTCGTATTTAATTGATGCACACATCATCTGCTTACATTAAGTGTGAACGACTGAAGCTAAAGCATTTTCTCTTATTCCATATGGAATTTTCATAAAGCAAGAACCTTTTGATACAGTTTTTTTAAGTGCAACTTAAAGTACATCAAAATTGAAAGTATATTTTTTATTATTTATTATGCAAAAATATGCCTGCTCATTTACAGTAAATAATCTTTTTCTTTTTAAATGCTACTATTTTGTATACCCAGATAAGGTTTAAGAAATCGTGGGAATTAAAACATATAAAAAAAAGCACTAAAGACTTATTTTTTTAAAACGTTTTATGACTGAATATTTATACTTTACAACACATTGTTATTGGACATTTTTCTCTTTACTTTTATTACCATACCATTTTAATATATTTTTAATTTTTGATCTATTTGATCTGTTTGAATAAATATGAAAACACATACCAAAGAATCTCATTCTGCTCTACACATAACCTATATATATAAAACTAAAATGAAATTAAGAAATAAACTGAGCGCAGCAGAATGCTGGTTAAGCAGTAACTTCGATATGGTAATTAGAGCTTTTGGTTGGCAAGAAAGTTATTTAGACGCCGACATGCATGAGGTTTACGATGTTATATCGGGGGTGTTTTATACTGTTAAGTAAAAGCAGTAGTCACAAATATTAATATGTAACTGACTCACATAGACTTAAAGTGTCTTCCTGTTTAGGAGCAGCATGTGCTGGGTACTCGCAGTGGCGCTATGTCTCGTGGCCGGTGTTCAGGGGCAATTAGGTAACCCAAGACCAATGAGTGTGCAGGAGCTCGGCTTTGGTGAGTATTAATTTGCCTAGGAAAAAATTGTTGCATTTTATGATTTATACCAACAAAACGCAACATCTGTTCTGTTCAACTTGGATATTTCAAATTTTAAAATCTATAAATAATATATTGTTTCCACATTCGCTATTATAACTGTGATAAGTTGCATGTAGTCATTATCACAAAGTCAGTAAGACGATACTAAGTTACACCGTCACAGCAGTTCCGGATTTAGGGAGAGTGGTCAGGAGGGTCCTGAACCCCCCCCCCCTCCCCTTCGATTTCTGAAAAGAAAAAATCACACTAGTGGTCCCCTATTGAAATTAAATTTTTGTCTAGCTGAATCATTGTTATAAACGTCACCAAATGTCACCGTTCGCCCTCTAAAATACTAACATATTTTGTGGCCTTCAGCGGGCCCCGAATCCCACGCTCGGGTGGCAGGAGGTGGTCTGCTTTGCATCCGCGGCCTGTCATTTCTAAATCCCTACCCACTTCAAATAATCCTGGATCCGCCCCTGCAAAGCCTGACTGAAAGTGTAACTCGTTCGTTTATCTTACACCAACACAACCTCAGACGTGTGCACTTCTGTTACTAGATTTCTTTCTGTTTCACCAAGGCTGTCTCTTAGACATGTGCATAGCCGTTGATTCCTCGCACAGCCTGGACAGCCAAGGTTTCCAGCAGGAACTCGACTTCCTGGAAAAGCTGGTCGACTTCATAGACGGCATGGCGGACGAAGTGAAGGCACATTATGCTGCAGTGGTGTTCTCTACCAATGTATCCGTACACTTTGACTTTTCAGAGACAAGGACGAAAGAGGAGGTCAAAGAAAAGTGAGTTTTTTGTTAATTAGAACATATTTGAAATCATTTGATAATTCATCCGACCTTGAATGTTGAATGTTGTACAGGTACGTGAATAACCTTAGCTTATGATATTCTGTAAAAATACAATTTAATAGGCATATACATTTTTGCCGTTATATTACTCACTCCTCTATCTTTAAAAGATCTGAAACAAATTTTAAACGATCACGATTCTAATAGTCATCGATTTCTATATCCCAGATTGCAGCAGATACCTTACATCCGGGGACGCACTAACATACCGGATGCCATGGAGCAATGCCGGATGCTGCTCCAGTTTTCGCCCAGTAAACGTTACGCTGACATTGGAGCCTATATTGTAACACTGGTCCTCACTGACGGCGTGGCCAACGAAGGTATACCACATCCCCTGGAGTTATTTTAATTAATTATTGATGAATCTATTTATTTATTTATCTGGATAAAGTTATTTTTATCATTATTGTATAGTTAGTATTTTTTACGTTGGAGGATATCGAAAGTGTAAAGCGTGCTGTTACCGTTAAATAATATGTAAGTGTTATTCGGTGCCGCCTACATGTCAATTTGATTTCTTGATAGAAAAGTATCCAAGCCTGCAGTGCATGTAAGATAAACTAGCTTAAACCAGATATGTTTTTGTTTAATTTATGTATGTGAAATCATTAATAAAATTTTAACACAATGCATAAATGAAAAAAAAAAAAGCGTATAGAATATTTCAAAAATTGACAACCGATCTTTCTTTTTTAACATCCAGGCATCTTAACTCTCCGCCAGGCGGCAGCTAATCTAAGACGAGACCAAGTGAAAACCATTGCAGTCGGGGCGGGGCCCGGGGTCAACATGACCGAGCTAGGGGTTATCGCTCAAGGTCGCCTTGATCACGTGTTCCAGGCTGACGTCCCTCGGCTGCATGAACTGGTGGAGGCCATTGGGGCCACAGTCTGTGCAGGTGCGTTGTTGGGGTTGGGTTGGGGGTGGGAGGGAGGGGGAGGGGGTTCTTTGTCTCGCCTGTTTTTTTCTGAGTATGGGACCTGAGGTGTTCAGCATTTTTCCTGCGTGTATATGAGTATAATCATCAAGTACGATATGTTTCAAAACAATGGTACTTTTTTGTAAATAACACTTGAAGAATATAAAGGAATTTTTTCTAAAATCACAAAAAAATCTAATTTTCTCACTTCCATTAGTCATGATCAGTCGTTTTTCTTTTGATTAGATTATTTATAAGACATTTTTGTATACACAAAGCAGGCCTGTTCACTAGATTTACGAATACAATTTTCACGTAAACCGTTTCCTCTCTTAGCAAATCAGGCGTAAAAAGCGAAAAACATGTAATTGTTTTTTCGTAGGAAGAAGATGAATTCAATGAAATCATTGTTTTGTTTCCAGGGAAGAAAGACACGTGTCAGTGGAGTAAGTGGGGAGAGTGTGATGCGCCGTGTGGCGGAGGGATACGTATTCGTACGCGAGGAGAAGAAAGTCCCTGCTGTGATGAGTGTTTAAGGAAGCTGGACGTCCAATCGTGTAATCGCCATGCATGTCCATAAGGAAGAACTCTTTACTGGGCTTTTCAAGATGTTTGAAGAATATTAAATGACCAGTTTGCCAGTGTTTAAATATTATATACACACACACATTACTTGGGATATCCTACGTTTAATTTGACTTCAATGGAAATTGTTTGTTCTTGGTAATATTTTACAAAATGTGTCTTCAGTGACCGATAACTTGCCATTAAAATTAATGTGACACCATTTGTGCATTTGTTGTCATTCAAATGGAGAAAATTCAGTACTGACCAAAAGAAATAAAATGAATATGTCTCTCGTCACGCCTACATACAGTACACGCCGGCAGATCCGGGCACTGGTTACGACAAGATAGACAAATCACAATAAAAAAGCCCTGACACTGTCTTTGTCCTTGTGCCGCCATATTAGTATTTACAGCCAGCAGTGAGAGTTGATATCTTAAGTGCCTACATGGCTTATGGGCATGAAATGTTAGCAATGTTGGCATTAAATCTGCTTTAAAATGTAAAGTTTTGAGTCTTTCAATTTATAGATGGTATTCATTAAAAAAAATATCCATTTTATAAAAGAGGCGCGATTTGTTGTGGTAAGAGAGACGTGTTCTTCTACATAGAGGTGAATAAAGGTTTTACGGTGAATCTAGTGGTTGTTTTGAAAATGTTGATATCAGTGGAATAATTTGCATACGCAAGCATTTAAAGGGGCATAAAACTGCACGGTTCATTCCCTTAATGTGTGCAAGTTTAACTATCCTTGGCCAAATGTCATTTAATCATTTCTTTCATATTTTGCGTCTGTTTGTCGTAGGGTCGTTGTATATTAAACCTGATATCATAATACACCAGTTTGGGACGAAAGCAGTTTTATGACATTAAAAAAAAAGCGTCTCTTGTGTCGAATAAATTTTCATAATGAAAATCAAATTTCAAATTCGAATAATGAAAATCTGACTGGGGGGTCACCTTTTAAGGGAGTCGGATTTTCAAGGCACACTGGCACACGGTGGTATTTCACAACAAGCATTCAAGTGGGTCGAACATGTTTGATACGGGGAACTATTAGTCCGCTGTTCTGAATGTACTCTTAGGGTCCATTCATAATATATGATCCGAGTACTAACTGACCCAAGGCTAAGTATGGCCGACCTCTCTTCAAAAGCGATGCCGCGCATTCCTTGATTGTCTCCCCAAATGCGTTGTCGGTGCAGGGGCATAGCAATTAAACCTCGGAGCCTAGATCAAATCGGTTTAATGGCGCGTGCAGAGGCGGGGAGACCACCACGTAGTTAGCTTCATCGCTTCTGAAGTGAGGTCGGACATATTTAGTTCGCGGATCAGTTAGTACTCCGATCACCTTTTCTGAATGGCCCTAAAATGTGGTTAAAATCTTTAACCACATTTTATACATGCTGTAATACACTCTTCGTTCTTTGTTTTTATTTATATTTGCGATATAGTGACCTGTGATTTTTGATTCTTACCATAAATCAAGAATTCAGTTCCAAATCAGCGTCCATGACAAAAATGACATGTATATGTCACAGGCAAATATTGAGCTCAGCGTTTTCTTCCACTTAGTGTCTGAGTTTTTCAGAGCTGATTGATTAAAATTTACTTGATTAATGAAGATCACAAGGTTTAGGTGAAAAATCGACCTGAAATGTATGATCAACCTGTCACAGTCACTGTACCTGACAAAAAGTTGCCTGAAAACCAACATCAATCGTGAAGTTTGAACAATTGTAATTGGTATTATTTTGAACATAAAATAAACCTAAAATAATGTTACATAAGCACGATACCAATATATTCCTCATCCTATAGTTTCCCAAAATGTATTATATTTTAAAAGAGCTATTTTATCAATGTTCCATGCTGTCATAGGTTAAGATGTACACAAAGTGAAAGCAAACACTGAGCTCAATGTTTTTTCACTTGGATAAAATCCAATTTTTGCAATTAAAATTTACTCTTGGGCAGGTTTTCATAAAATTTATACAAATGAAACATTGCTAGCTTTTCCTGCTACACATTTGATTAAACATTCCTTTACTAGATATTTTAATCAACCTATTTTGATATATCTCTATTATATTATATAGAATATAAAAATTAAAATGCTTTCCCTCTAAATATTTATGGAATGATCTTTAAAATTATGTGAATACAACTACCGTGTACATGTATATTTCATATGCCACACCTAAAAGTATCATAATATGTGCCTTGATCTATGACATCCCCTATTTAATTACACATGCCATACAAACAAACTGGGTGCTCAGCTGCAAATTACTTGACCAATTAACATAGTCATTATGCTCTTGCCAATGCAAAGACCCAATTGGGACGTGGCCTGGGTCACTTAGGAAGTGCACTAGATTGGGATCTGGTCTGTTACATATGCATGTAAATCAGATCTTCGCACTCAAAACAGAGTTATATAAGGTATATGTAAATAAAGTTCTAATCTGCATTCATTTGGCCCCAGTGTTATTCTACGGTAGGCTGCCCAAGGGGGTTGTCAAAATAGGCACTATAGGTGCAAGGCAAAAATATATACTGTATATATTAGTCAGATGATTTAGTGTAACAATTGTACAGACAAAAGCATGAAACTTTCCACGATGAAAAGCCATTGGGGTTAATTAATTTTAGATGGAGGGCAACTCCGAAATTTATGAGTACCCGGAAGAGCGGCATAGTTAAATATGCTGACTCAGCGTTTTTATGTACATCCAAATTTCACAAGAACAGATCACTACCAGCGTTATATTTGATATAACGGACAAAACTGAAATATGTACAGTCACTGTGCACATGTATGAGGGTAATGATGACGTCGTGATGAGGTCACTAAGTGATACAACACAAAACAACACAACAAAATGATGAATGTACACTCACTTCCATAGGCCCAATAGTCGAACCCTGCAGTCTTTTTTGAAGTAAACATTACAGAAATGCACCCTTTAAGACTAGAAAAGTAAAATTAGCTTGGTTGCTATTTCCAAGACACAAAGCATTTTTCAATATGGCCGTCAATTTTTGAAGGACAGTAGAAAAACAACCAGAAGTCAACGGATATACTGAAATTGTGGCTCTTGTGAATGTATGTCCTGTTGGAAGAACACAGTGTTGACGACAGTGTAAGAATGCTGGACCAGGGCCCCTTCACATACATTGAGGACCCTGTGGTGGACAAAATAATGCCACTGGCCAGTATTGCCAGGTACTAGTAATGTACATGATGCCGGGATGTGATTAGAAGTTCATATTTTTGTAATAATTTATTGATAAGCATTTACTTCCAGTCAACTAGTTTTACGCTAAATGTTTTACTTTGTAATAGTCTGTCTATAGGCAGGTGAGTGTATTTACTCTTATGTAACCAGAATGTGTCGTTACTTTAAAAACACTTTTAATTCTTAATAATGCGTCAAAGCAATTAGGAGTCAGTAAACAGAGTTAATATACTACTTAAAGGACATTACCTCTATGTTATTTCCTATGTGCAACCAGCGCGAGTGACTGTAAGGTAAGATATATATTTTCTTTTTCTTGTCTACTTAATGCTCTTTTTAAAAATTGCCTTATAAAAATTTTGTCGTTACCGTATATCAATAAAAATCTCAGCATGAAGCGGTAGTGGGTGCAAACACTCACATTTATAGGGGCGGGATACTGCTGAGAATCGTTACATGTCACCAAATTTCAACAGCGCCGATTCTTTTTCAACTGCTCTTCATCTCATTCATGTATTCAACCCCTGCATCTAGAAGCCAATTTAGTGTCGCCCTTTTCATTCTGTTCTATATTATGAGTCTTTGTTCCATGTAGTGATGTCTTTATTCCGATCCTCTTTAAATAATGAGTGAAATTAAAAAGTTAAAGGTTCAATTATAAGAAATATTTAGATCTCAAACATTCATGAAACTGGCATTTATTTGATGCACAAATCCTGCATACATTGAGTGTGAAAGACAAACATTTTTGCATATTTTATGAGGTGTTTTAATGAAGCAGGAACGTTTAGATACAGTTTTATATAACGTAAAGTGCGTCAAAAACCATGCCTGCTCATTTACTACTTGTTGTTTTTTTTTAATGCTTCTGTTTTGTATACCCAGATGAGGCTGGAGAAGTTGTGGGAATTGAAATTTATTTTAAAAAAGCATTTAAGACAAATCTTTTAAAAAGAATTTATGATTAAACATTTTGTACTTTACAACACATTATAATTGAACATTTTTTTCTCTTTACTTTAACTTTTGTTAATTGTTACCATTACCTCGATTTTTTTAAATTTTAGATCATTTCTAAAATAATCCTTTTTACATTTTTATTTGTGGGATCTACAGGACATATTTTTATGGATTTTTTTGTTTTATTATAATCATTAAATGTTATTTAAGTAAAATGAGCGTTTGAACTAAGATATGAAAACAGAAACCAACGTATTTTATTCTGCTTTATACATTGTCTGTATGTAGGGAAATAAGCTCAAGAAATTCACTGAACGCAACAGAATGATGGTTAGTAACTACGATATGGTAAGAAAAACCTCTGTTTGGCAGGAAAGTTTTTTAGACTGGATCATAGTCGCCGAGAGGCGTACGGTTACGATATTATACCAGGTTTGTATCGTTGTTAACACAATTTTTATACTCGTTATATAAACAGTAGTCACACATATTAAAGGATAACTGACTGACATAGACTTAAATTGTCTTCCTGTTTATGAGCAGCATGGTCTGGGTACTCGCAGTGGCGATATGTGTCGTGACCGGTGTCCAGGTTCAGGGGCAACTCAATCCCCACAGACCAACGAGTGTGCAGGAACTTGGTTTTGGTGAGTATTAATTCCATCGGAAAAAAAATATGGCATTGTAAAACTTATATCAGAGTTTATCAAAACGTAACATCTGTATTGTTCAACTTGGGAATTTTAATATTAAAATTTATAATAAATCTATTGTTCCTACATTCGCTATGATAACTTTGATAAGCTGCAAGCAATCATTATCAGACCCCCCCCCCCTTCGATTTCCGAAATAAAAAAATCACACCAATGGTCCCTTCTTGAAATTAGAATTTTGTCTAGCTGAATCAAAGTTCTAACACGTACCAAATGTCACCGTTTGCCTTATAAAATACCAACATATTTTGGGACCCTTCAGCGGGCCCCGAATCCCACGCCCGGGGGTGGGGGGGTGGGGGGGTCGGCTTCGCATCCGCAGCCTGTCATTTCTAAAAATCGGACCCCCACTTCAAATAATCCTGGATTCGCCCCTGTAGAGCCTGACTGAAATTGAAAGTTTGTTTTATCTCATAACTATACAACCTCACTGGCTCCCAGACGTGTGCGCTGAGTCGCTTCTGTTACTAGATTCTTTCTGTTAATTTCCACAAGGCTGTCTCCTGGATATGTGTATAGCCGTTGATTCCTCGCACAGTCTTGACAGCCAAGGTTTCCAGCAGGAACTCGACTTCCTGGAAAAGCTGGTCGACTTTATAGACGGCATGTCGGGCGAAGTGAAGGCACATTATGCTGCGGTGGTGTTCTCTACCAACGTCTCCGTACACTTTGACTTCTCTGAGACAAGGACGAAAGAGGAGATCAAGGGAAAGTGAGTTCTGATTGAATGACGATGTAAAAATGTAAAAGTATATGTGAAATCATTGAAAAATAATAATGCCGTAACAGTCACTTATTGATTGATATTATAAAAATACATATCTTTATTACATGTGTGTGTTATGCGACCTTCTACTTTTTCTTTTAAAGATATTTAGCAATTTCTTAAACTACCACTATTCTGACCTCTCCCAGATTGCAGCAGATTCCTTACATCCGGGGCCGCACTAACATACCGGACGCCATGGAGCAATGCCGGATGCTGCTCCAACGGTCGCCCAGTAAACGTTACGCTGACATTGGAGCCTATATTGTAACACTGGTTCTCACTGACGGCGTGGCCAACGAAGGTATCACATCTCCCAGAGTCATTTATTATTTCTTTATTTTAAATGGTTATTTTTTTAAATCATTTATATATATTTATCTAGATAAGTAAGTGGTATTCGGTGCAGCCAGGTTTATTTCATTTTAGTGTAATATCTAAACCAGCTTTGCATGTTAGATGAACTCCCTTAAAACGGGTATTTTTTTTCTGGTAATATATGTATGTGTAATGATAAAAAACATTAAAACTAGTATAATTGAAAAAAAGAAAGAAACGGATAGAACACTTTAAAAGGTGATAACCCAGCCTTCTTTTTTATCAACCAGGTATCTTAACCCTCCGCCAGGCGGCAGGTAATCTAAGACGAGACCAAGTGAAAACCATTGCAGTCGGGGCGGGGCCAGGGGTGAACATGACCGAACTAGGGGTCATTGCTCAAGGTCGCCTTGATCACGTGTTCCAGGCTGACATCCCGCGGCTGCATGAACTGGTGGAGGCCATTGGGGCCACAGTCTGTGCAGGTGCGTTCATTTGGATGGGGTTTGGATGGGTTTGGATGGGGTTTCCTGAGTCTTTTCTGCTTTTCCTGAGTATGGCACTTAACGCTTTCTTTAGTTTTTTTTGCATATATATGAATTTCATCTTCAAGCACGATATGTTTCAAAACAATGGTCCTATTTTTTAAAGTAAAATTCACGTGAAGAATACTAGATATCGTATTTTTTAATGTAATTTAAGAAATTTCTCTCGCACATTATTCATGAACCGGCGTTATTCTTTCGGCGTTAAATTCATGAGAGATATTGTTATTAAAAAAAGGCCTATTCATCAAATTTGCAAACAGTAAATTTTTTACATAAACTATTTTCTCTCTTAGCAAATTAGATGTAAAAAAAAAAGCGAACAACATGCGATCATTTCTTAGGAATTAGTTGAATACAATAAAACCATTGTTTTGTTTCCAGGGAAGAAAGACACGTGTCAGTGGAGTAAGTGGGGAGAGTGTGATGCGCCGTGTGGCGGAGGGATACGTATTCGTACGCGAGGAGAAGAAAGTCCCTGCTGTGATGAGTGTTTAAGGAAGCTGGACGTCCAGTCGTGTAATCGCCATACATGTCCATAAGGAAGAACTATCTACCGGACTTATAAAGATGTTTTAAGAATATTCTTCAGTGTTTAAATCCAAACTCATGGTTACTTGGAGTGTCCACCATTTTAATTTGACTTCAATGGAAAATTCGTAAAAATCCATTAGTCTGGTAGTTATAAATGTACATGGATTGTTGAATTTATCATTCCACAGACAGTTTTATCTAAATATTTTCTTAAATTAGACGGTAAGAAAATATTTAGATAAAAAGTCTGTGGGACGATTAATTCAACAATCCATCCGATGGAAAGTGCCTGCTCTTGTTGTCACTTATTATGTGACAAGTTGTTTCGTCAGTGGCCGATAACGTACTTAAAATTAGATTAATTTGACACCATTAATACATTTGTTGTATTTCAGATGGATGTAATGAACTGGAATTAATTCAGTACTGATTGAAAGAAATAAAAACGAATATGTCTAAACGCCAGCAAATATTGACACTGCTTACGACAAGAAAGATAACGATGGCGGCATCGGGTGCATTTCGGCGTTTCACACATGTTAATAAAATCACAGGAAAAAGTCCTGACACTGTTTTTGTCCTTGTGTCGCCATATTAGTATTCACTGCGTTTTGCCCCACCTCTGCGTCTAGACCGCAGCCTGCCGTGACAATTGATATCTAAAGCACCGACATGGCTCAAGGACATGAAGATAGTGTATTGGCATTAAAACTGATTTAATAAGATATAGTTTTGAGTCTTTCGTTTAATAGACGTTATTCATCATCATTTTATAAAAGAGACGCGGATTGTTGTGGCTAGAGAGACATGCGTTCTTCCACTTAGGTGAACAGAGGTTTTGTGGTGAATTTAGTCGCCGTTTTGAAAATGTTGAAATAATTTGCATACACAAGTACTTCAAGGGGCATAAAACTGCACGGTTCATTCCCTTAATGTGTGCAAGTTTAACCAGCCTTGGCAAAATGTCATTTAATCATTTCTTTAATATTTTGCACCTGTTTTCTGTTTGCTCGCTGTATATTAAACCTGATATTATAATCCACCCGTCTGGGACGAACGCAGTTTTAAGACACATTTAAAAAGCGTCTGTTGTGTTGAATAAATTCCCAACTTTTAATGGGTAAATTTTGCAAAACTTTGCTTCTGTTGGTTTTGAGTTACAAGGCTGTTCCAAGGAGGATCTCAAAGTACTAAGGTTTGACCAGCCGTTCCTTTTGATGTATCCTTTAATTGTGCCTCGTTGTCCAAGATGTTGTGCATTGTTTCGTTGTCCCGTGCTTGCGTTGTCACGCGGATATTCTGAGAACTGTCGTGCACTAAACGCTCGCAGTTGACAATCCAGATACTGGGGATGATAGTGACCGTGAACTAGAGCGTAATTTAAAAAGAGATGATTCTGCGTCAAAACAGGATTGGAATCCAGTTTCAAGACATTGGCCACAGAATTACTTTTGAAGCTAAGTAAATGGTAAACTTACACAGGACTTTAGTGGAAAATACAGCACAATAAGAACTGACTCCACGACATTTACCATTTTGTCTTCTGTTCGTTATATGGACCGTTTTTATATGTTAAAACTACAGGAGACGACAGTGGCGACACCTCGCGGCAGGGAACTGTCACAGTTAGTGTACAACTTAAGTAATGGTGGAACTGAACTGAATACTTTACCGTGGTCAAAATATTTAACCAGTTTCTCCTCTACATTGTGGATATATACAATTTTCCAATTGAAACTGGTGCTTCAGAAGTTCTAAATTCAAATGGAGTCCCAATAGTTATATTGGACGCTATATATATCCTTTAGGTCCTACATACCGGTATCGTCTGGTGTTTAATATAACGCCGATTCCATTGAAAAAGTTAACATTTTGGTCACGTCAGAGAGGCTCACATTTTGTGTAATATTTGCGTAAGTGTTTAAAATCAATTTTAAACCATTGTTGATTTCTGTCATATTGGAGTGCACCATTGTATAAAACAGAAAATATTGGGGCATGTCAAATCTATGCAAATATTACTCAAAATGTGTGCGTCACTGTCATGACTCAAAGGTTCACTTTCCTGTCAAAAGGCCCCGTGTGTACTTTAATATGTGCAAGGACACAAAGGTCGAGGTCACTCAACTGTATATTTACCTTGCTAATATTAGTGATCTTATTTACGCGAGAATAACGTTCTGCGTCTGAGAAAGATCCGCTGTCATGTAGTGCTAAGGGTTCAGGTACCGGATAAGTAGATGTAGATTTTCCGTATATGTCGCTGATTTACACCTAGTTTAACACGAGCTAGTGTCAGAGTGAGTCTCTTGGGGTCAAGTTAAACAGCTGTACATATGTGGAGATGACACGCTGGTGGTAGGGGGTGGGGGTGGGGTGGGGTTGACGTGCTGTGCTGGAGAAGGGTAAGCGTGGGGTGCTTGGAGGGGGTCGAAAGGGGGTGATGATCTGTAGGGAACTGTTCAGTTAAAATTGGGATTGGTTAACTGTTTTTCCTTTTTTATTTTTGAAAAATTATTTTGCACACAAAAGGTGTGATATGTTTTTTTCCTTCAGGAGAATGGCGTGGTGGGTTTCATGGATCGCTTTCACTTTCGTTTTCCTCCCACATGTGTGCGGTCTTCCTGCAGGGACCACTGGGATTATGTCCACAGGTGAGATTTTGTAGTGATTCAACTTGTAGCTCACAGAACAAGTGCAACCAAGTGTCAAAACGTCCGACGGGGGCAGAAATGTCTACTCCATTTTTGCACTGGTGTGTGTGTGTGTGTGTGTGTGTGTGTGTGTGTGTGTGCACGCGTGTGTGTATGAGAGAGAGAGAGAGAGAGAGAGAGAGAGAGAGAGAAAGAGAGGTTGCGATTTTTCCGAAAGTTTAAAAGTTATAAAAATTGGCTTTAATCCCAGCCTTTTTTTACGAACAAACTCACTGGCTGAATTTTATGTAATTTATTTAAACTCATTTTTAAGAAATGTTGATAAACGTAATTTTGATAGTACCGGTATTCTATTACTAATATAAACTCTTCGTCCCCAGGGCGTTACATATTCTATAACCATTATGAACTCTTCTTCCCCAGGGTGTTACATAGACATGTGTATGGCCGTGGATTCCTCAGAGAGTCTGACGGAGTCAGGGTACAAAGATGAGATTCATTTCCTGAACAACGTGGTCGGATACATCCGTCAGATGCCGGAGAAGGTGATCTCTAACTACGCCATTGTGGTCTTCTCAACAGACGTAAGCGTCCATCTGGACTTCAGTCCCACTCAGACTGATGGGGAGGTGTGGTATAAGTAAGTTACTCCCTGAGGTTGCCGCAAGATAAAACGGAAGTAATCAATGTCTATACCGATCAGTGGCGGATTAAGAGGGGGCCAGGGGGGTCCTGACCCCCCCACCTTCGATTTCTGAAAAAGAATCACAACAATGGTCCCCTGTTGAAATTAGAATTTTGACTAGCTGAATCATACTTCTAAACAGTAGCCAATGGTACCTTTCGTTCTCTAACATACCAAACATTTTCGGGGCCCTTTAGCAGACCCCGGGCCCCACGCCAAGGAGGAAGGGGGGAGGGTCGGCTTCGCATCTGCGGACCCCCCTTCATATAATCCTGGATCCACCCCTGCCGTTATAGTGTGTGTGAAATAATACAGTGACTCAGCTGACATATGACTCAGGGTTCCAATGACGAGAAAAAGTATTAGTATTTCACTAAAAAAAAGAGCCATAAAACGCTCAAAATGAACTGTTTATGGCCATGGTTGCGTAACTTATTTAGGTTTTCACGCTGTCATATGACATAATGTGGTGCCAGACACACACCACTTGCTGTCTGTGAAGTAAACGTGATGTACTATATAAAAGCTCACACAAGATAAGTGGAGGAGCAACCTAGTCAGTACTAGTACTATACATCTTGTATCTTATTTTTTTCACAGAACAGTGTATATGATAAATGTGTGTTTATTATATAGAAAAATTATGCTTTATATATTTGAAATATTTCCAGGAAATTGTGAACGTATTTTTAAATCGTGCTTCGTGTACATTTCAAACAGATTAAAAGTTCTCTATTGGCACGTTTTTTTTTAGAATTTTATATTCTAGTGAAGAAATGCTGTAAAACAAAACTTAAGCCATGTTTGTTCTTCAGTTAAAGATTCATCCAAGGTTATTTCTATTTTAGAATTGGCACAATCCCGTACCTGAGAGGTAGAACCAACATTCCGGACGCCATGGAGCAGTGCCGGCGTCTACTGCGCCAATCTCCCGGCAGCAGGCTGTACAAGGGGGACAAGGCGTTCGCTATTACCATGGTGTTAACTGACGGAATGGCGAACGCAGGTAATGAATGCTCGGGGACGTTCCAGGTGTTTTGGGCGTCAAGCTCTAACAGTATATGATAATAATAATAATAATAATAATAATAATAATAATAATAATAATAAGTTTATTTTATGTCACAGCATCCAAAAGGTTAATTTGGAACAAATATGTAAATTCAAATAACAATTTAAAAGAAAATAATAAGATTAAAATAAAGACAGGCACCTAAAAGCTAGTTAAGGAAAATGGAACAAAGTGTTGCGGTACTGTTCAGTTTTAATATTTGGCCATTGAAAAAGATTGAGCGTTATGCGTTGACATTCTTAGGGATTTGGAAGTATTAAGATCGTCTAATCTTGTTTTTAGTATCTATAAGAAACTATACAAATATGATTTAGATGTCACCTAAACTGGATCGTTCATAAAACATCTGTTTTTTATCAAGGCAATTTGACACTCAAAGAAGCAGCAGACAACCTGAAAGCGGAGGGCGTGGTCACGCTGGCGGTGGGGGCGGGGCCTGGTGTCAATTACACGGAACTGTTGGTCATTGCACAGGGGCGGAGCAGCAACATATTCCACGCCCAGCTGGTGGAGAGATTGACAGATCTGGTGGAGGATATCGGTCTCCGTTTTTGTAACGGTAGGTTACTGGGTATTGACGTGGCGGCGGGGGGTGGGGGGTGGATCTAGGCAGTAGGTCTTGGGAGTAGGGTACTGGGAAGTGGCGGGGACGTGTTGGGCAGAGGCGAGGGGTATGATATTGGGCAGTGGCAGAGGGGAGGTGGTACTAGGCAGTGACAGGGAAGTACTGGGCAATAGGTGGTCGGGGTAGGTAGTGGGCAAAGTGCGGGAAGAAAGGTGAGGGCAGTGGGAAGTAGAGCGGAAGGAGGGATAGCGTGCTGGGCAATAGGCGGGGGTAGGGGATACTGATAAATAGGTTCTTCATTGTCTTATATGTAATGATGGTATAAAATCGTCTCTGAATTTCCTCAAAGGTCGAAAAATGCGTTTATCTTTCTAAAAGGTATTTACCTTTTACCATTTTTGTACAGACTCTGTAACTGTATATTATAGCGAGCATCTTCGGCTGACGTCGACGTCGCCGTGTACATTTCATTGTTAACGTGTATGGAAAACAGTGTGAGTTATTATTTAACATTTATGATTTTCGTCACGTGTTGTAATTGCCTTTAACTTATTTCTCCTTTCTGTTTTGACAGAATCTCTGATAATGCGGACCGATCCAAAAACCACCACAACTACCTCGACAACTACTACACCAACAACGACTACGACACCGACAACTACTACACCAACAACTACGACTACACCGACAACTACTACTACACCGACAACTACGACTACACCAACAACTACGACTACACCGACAACTACAACACCGACAACTACGACTACAGTAACAACTTCAACACCGACAACTACGACAACACCGACAACTACTACTACACCGACAACTACAACACCGACTACTACAACACCGACTACTACGACTACACCGACAACTACTACACCGATGACTACGACAACACCAACGACTACGCCTACACCAACAACTACAACTACTACACCGACGACTACGACTACATCGACGACTATGACTACACCGACAACTACTACACCGACGACTACTTCAACTACTACAACACAAACTACATCTACCACACCAACCACAAGTACACCACCATGGCAAGACTCCACACTTCCAGGTAATAAAGTCATAATTTTTTCTCATTTGTCTTCTCTTGTTTGAATCAAATTAAATTAAATGTAAATTAATGTGTCACTTTTTAAGCAAGTGATTCTCAGTGAGTTCAACCAGAATTTCAATTCCAGATTCTACCATGTTTCCCAATACCATGAAAATAGTTTATCATATTAAGATTGCGTCAATTAGGCGTTTGAAAAACGTTACTTGAAAGTTTCACTAACAATCTCTGAGGTGAAAAAGAAATACACTTTGATATATATAAATGCAACTAAATTGTGATCAAGGAGTGGTATCATATACAGAAAATGATGTATCACCTGACCTCCCTGTCTAGGACTCAAACATTAAATGAATATTGAAGCGCAAGTTTTCAATTTAAACGTTTTCACTTTAAAGGTTTTCACTTTAAATAATATACTGCTAAAGTATCTGACATAGTGCGGCGTATTGTTTCAGCGTGTCAGTGGGGTTCCTGGTCGGCGTGTGACGTCAGATGTGGGGGCGGGGTCAGAGTCCGGATGCGGGACAACTGCTGCAGCACCTGTGAGCCCAACATTGCCGTGCAGTCGTGCAGTCACGAACCTTGTCCAGGTAGGTGAGGGAAGTGTCCAGGTGGGTGGGCGGGTGTCCAGGTAGGTGAGAGGGGTGTCCAGTAAGGAAAGAGAGGGGTGTCCAGGTAGGTGGGCGGGTGTCCAGGTAAAAGAGGGTGTGTCTAGGTAGGTAAAGGGTTTCAAGGAGGGTGGATGGGTGTTCAGGTGATATAGAGCAATGTTGTTACGTATACCACAATATAAGGTGTCATTGGGTCCAATTTTGTCTGAACAGCTGCTGATATTTGTGAACAAGTCATAATATAATATAATATAATATAATATAATATAATATAATATAATATAATATAATATAATATAATATAATATAATATTATTTTATTTTATTTTATTTTAATATAATATGCCTCTGCTCTAATTCAGAAAACGATGTTTGCTTACATGAACATGAATTCAATAAGATGTTGACGTAAATCATAACAAAAAAGATTTTTTCAAACTTAAAGTTCTCCATTGTTAATATTGGTGTTGACCTTTCCCTAGTGGACGGCGGCTGGACGTCGTGGTCGGAGTACGGACCATGCACTAAGACGTGTGGAGAGGGGGTACAGGTGCGCAGTAGGATCTGCGGGGATCCTCCCATACAGGGCAAGGGACGGCCCTGCCCAGGACCCGCCTCGGAATTCAGGGAGTGCATCGCCAAACAGTGTCCTGGTAGGAGAGTCATCGTGATCTTAATA
>NW_019774992.1:14400-91083 GCF_001039355.2 Lingula anatina | reverse complement strand
TTTTATAATAAAGCAACGTTTGTATAAGAGTAAGGGGTGGTTTCTATAGGCTCAGCAGTTTTCTGTACACAAGAAAACGGGGGATTTGAAAGTGACAATAATGCTATGATGACGATGGCGATCCGAATCTTAAATTTCAGTGGACGGACAGTGGGGGAGCTGGTGCTGCACGTGGTCTGATTGCAGCGCCACCTGCGGGGGAGGTCGTCGGTCACGTGTTCGAGACTGCAACAACCCTGCGCCATCTAACGGCGGGAAGAACTGTACTGGCAAAAACACACAAGAAGAAGAGTGCAATACACAGCCGTGTCCAGGTACGTGTGATGCGTAGCTTTTATTTTCTCTTTCATTGCATATAAAAGTGCATCTATAATGCCTATTTTAAAACATTAAATATTACCAGATTGTACGTGTTCAGCAATAATCTCTTATATATTTAAATATTCTAAAATTCGAATTAATAAAATGACTAATTAAATTGTTTGGAGACAGTAGGCCCCTATATTTACCGATTCAAACAGAAACACAACATTTTTTATTAATTTACGAATGTTCAATATAATTACCCATTATATCACTTCTCGGGGAAGTGTTTTTCCCCGAAATGAATTTTTAAAACAGACGGCTTGTTCCAGCAGTTCGCGGGGGGTGGACCATGTGGTCAGAGTGGTCGCCATGCAACAAGGTCACGTGTCAAGTCACGCGCTCACGTTCCTGCAAGAAGCCGAGTCCGGCAAATGGCGGGGAGCCGTGCACTGGACCTAAAGAACAATCCAGAAATTGCCTGTTGCTTTGCTGTGTGGGTAAGTTAATATTACAATGTATTTGGTAAGCTATCCTTTATAAAGAAAAAAAACATAATTATATAATTGTCAATTGATTTTTTAATCTAAACCACAATTATTTTGTGGAATGATACTCCATCCGTCTGTCTAAATATAGCCATGGCCTACACATTATGAATACAGTCCAATATGTATGAATATGTACTTTAGCTAGAATGCTGCGAGTATAATCCTGTAATGTTGAAAACAAAGATATCTTTCATATATAATTAACATTAATTAATTATTTTTTACATCATATTTTATCAACGTTTAATTTTTGAAACAATTTTCGTCCGTGTATGCTCAACACGAAGTAATGCTCCTCTGAAACAGCAAAGATGTGTCTACAAACCACTGGTAATAGTAACTCTACAATAAGGAAACAAACAGAGACGGTGTTCTACAAGTTCTGCCTAGATATTTTACTTAAAATTATCTTCACCCCAGCACTGTCTCTATTTCAGATGGTCTTATAGAGAAGCTGGGCCTGGAAGTGACGTCATACAACTGGTATAAATGTTGACAGCATCCATTCCATCTCTTTTCCCTGATACAAACAACGAATGTGGACGATGTTGTTTTGTTCCGTCATATCCTTGTTCGGGGACAGACCATCTTCATTTGTTACTATCACTGGTCCTGGGGACCGAGCTTTTCAGAGGTGAATCGCGTGAGCCGACTGCCTATAGCTACCGCAACAGGTCTGTGGAAGACAGGGGCTAGGCGCGCTATGAACGCTGAACCCTGCCAACTTACCACAGCATTGCCATATTTAAAAATCTCCGTTGAGGTCGAAATTGTCGAAATGACCCAGCATGATGGACGTGGACGCTGACCATGAACAGAATGAACCACTCTTTTCGTACAGCCTTGCGGCATTTAACAAACTTTTATGCTCATAATATACCTTTATTTAGCCTACGTCATATTTAGATCTTAAAGTTGTAACATTATAGTCATCATTATTGAATGTGTAAATTCACGTCAGTAGTGTTCATCATGTAACCCACAATCTTTGTGTGATTACACATGTTCTTGATTGAATAAACTATTAAACGCACAGTTTGTACCTTCCCTGGCTAGCGTGTGCTGGATTGTGGGGGTAAACGTACAAAAGATGTATGTGCAGGCTGGCGTTTTACTAGGAAGGGATTTGAATTGGAGCAGACCTTTCAAAATCAAAATAGCGAAGTTGGCGGGGAGAGGGGGGGAGGGTTTTAAACCCTAAGCCCATTTGCTGCCTACGCTTATTCCCGCGTCTTTTTTGATGAGAAAGAGAATTGGATTCCCCTAGGTTCGAAAGTGATTGAGAAGTAGAGCAAAAGGAGGCATTTTTGATATTTGAACCGTTTGTCAGACGTACTTAAGAACATCAATGAGTTTATTGTAGAAAGTTTATGTACATGCTTAGTCCATCCCCCCTGTTCAACAAAACAATGCATCTAGTGAATAATGACATAAATACAGCTTGAAAGGCATTTCTAACTGAACTGCCTAGGGTCTCTCGCCCCAGGACAGCCAGTGAATATACTGTATGACAGTGTCACTCTAGTGAAACACTTTTCAATACAATTAACAAGAAATGAGTTATTTTTTTGAAAGAAGTAATAAAAACACAAAATAAAAAATAAAGAGAATAAAAAAGCCTAAGATTGCAAAATGAATCACCAGATAAGGATTGGACAAACTTGTACATGTATAACCGTCCTACGGAACAATTCACTTTTATGCTCAAAAAACGAGAAAAAAAAAAAAACACGGAGATGACAAAAAAACTTAAAACTACCATGATTGCTAACCTGTATGAAAATATTTAAGTAATAAAATTTAAGTAAAATTTGATGAAAGAGGGTTGAATTTCCCTGATCCCTCAACTGTTGCAGAGAAGAGCAATAAGTCACGTTTCCATTTGTTAGAAGTATTTGAGAACATCACTGAGATTAAAGTAGGATAATTACATACGCAGACCGTCTTCTGTTAATAGGGAACATGCGGGATAGCCTATTTTGAACATCTGCGCAGCAGATGACGTCAAACGAGACCTGGATTGGAGCGAGATTTCACGAGAGGTGGGGTTAAAATCTGCCATTGAAACTTCTCTCGCGGTTGTGCACAAGTCTATGTTATAGGATTGCATTGAGTAAAATTTGGCGTTGTCATGTAATATGAGATAGAGCAACGCAATGGCGAATTGCTAATGTTGTGTCGTAGGGTGCATTGCAGTAAAACCTAACCGAGAAAACCAGGAAAATGACCATGGATGACAGACACGACTGGCGAGAGAAGTGAAGTAAAGAAAGAGAAGTAGTTGGGCTTGAACAGATTAAAAGGACTAAGTGCCGACATATTTAAAGTACAGATCAGGTCGCAGTATTTTGTAGGAAGAAAGGGACCAACTGCAGACAACTAGCACCCGACACGTCACTGGCTTCATGGCATCACCGTATAGACCGTATCATCAACGGTCGAGGGACATATTAATAAGTAAGTTTTGTGTGTGTAGTTTACAGGACACCATGGTTTATTAACGTAATACAGCCCTAGTACTTGTGATTAATAGTCTTTTACGGTAACCAGGCCCGTAGCCAGCAATTTTAGGGGGGGGTCGTTTTCTGAAAAAGTGGACCTTTTACCATAAAATCCTCAAGTACATAGGTCAAATTGTACCCAGAGTGGATCTTTTCCCAGCAAAAAGGGTGGTTCTTTCGAACCCCCCAAACTCCCCCCCCCCGGCTACGGGCCTGGTAACTATATCAGACAAATTTGCTTATACCATTCCTGTCTCCATATAACGTGTACCTGATTATGAAATACTGGTGAACCTTCCACACCTATTAAGTATACACAATGTTCAGTTGCGTTTGTAACATTCCATGCCGGGTGGTCAGTTATGATAATTGCAAGTAAGATAGAAATTAGAGTTGGTATTTTACAACAACGTTTATCACATAATGATATATATTTCAGAAAAATAAGTGAGTTAATTATTTTTTATTTTAGAGCATGACAGACACAGCACATGTTATTGAACCAGGCAAGAACTGTGAGAATCATGTGGTCAGGATAATCAGATGTTGAAGATTGCTCAGTGTATATTAATCTCTTATGTCCTTAATTATTATGTTGTTGACTAAAATTATATCAGGAATCAACAGATGGCATTTTTGCCTGGGTGTCACTTACAGTATCAGGCATTTTCTTTATTACTTTAAAATGAAATATTTGGTTTTATATATATATATATATATATGTATATGCCTATGTATTGTACTGCACTAGTAATTTAATGAAGAAAATAATTTTTCTTGCTAGTATCATTTTTATGTTACTGTAGTGACTTTTTTAATAACTATATGACACCTGTTTTTCATATCATTTACTCGGATCACAAATACAAGTTCGCCTTTGATGTTGTGTTTATTTGTTGTATTTGTGTATAACTGTCAATAAAATGCAATGATTCTGTGAACATTTCAATTTATATGTTGTCCATTTTAATACTTTCTTTTGTCATCTCTCCTGTCATTTAAGTCAGATCTGATCACAATGAAACTTGCATTTTGTGAATGCTATCCACTAGTTTCTATAGCATCATTTTCATAAGTAAATAGATGAAGAAAATTAACTTTATGATCAAGTTTGTGCTTTTTGAACTAGTTACTATAAATTTAGTGAAATTAAAACAAAGATGCAGGCAAGTCTAATGTTCTGATATGCAATCCATCAGTAAATGAAATGTCAAATGATTTTATTTTACTTCTTTAAAAATAAAGTTTAATAGTAAAACATTTATAAAGAAAAATAAGTTGCAGTTATAAAACTTTTGTTGTTCAAATGGATCTCATGAATTGACCAGTCAATGAAGAACAATCAAAAATGAACAGTATCTTTCATATGTCTTTTTTGCATCCACTGGCACGTTTAGACAAGCATCTCTTTAAAATCCCAAAGACAGTAATATACAGTGACAATTTAAAAATGAAAGAGTGGATAACTATATAAAGTTCTTGACATCTACATCAGGGAAATTAATGGTGAAAAAGGAAGATTGAAGAATATTTGCTAAAAAACAGAAGTAGGAAATTTCATATTGCAATAAGCTGGAGTTAACAATTTAAATTTAGTAATTATGATAACCTAAAAATGAAGCAATTAAGCCCTTGACAGCACTGGATTATCTTATTTACAAATGTCCAATGCTTGTACTGTAGAATGTACATGGACCTACTTTCAACATTGATCTCATTGAAAGCAAAACAGTCATGCCACATCCATAAAGTGACAAAAAGGTTGCAAATGAATCTCACGTCAGTTGTACGTACATATTATATCAATACTTTTTCTTTATAAAGTGAAAAAAGAACAAGCCTGTAGCTCAAAAATTTTGGAAGTTCAGCTATTTTTCAAGTAAAGAAATCGCTGCTCTACTTCCTTGTGGTCTCCATATTTTAACCCCACCTCAAGGCAGATCTCGTAAAATCACGGGGAAATGTGGTCTTCTCGTTGAGAACCCGGACAACCTCCATTACGTTCAACAGAACAATTCAGAGTTATTTACGACAGAGGTTGACGATGGCGTTACGCACATTCAATTTACATAAGATAAAAATCTACTAGCACAAACAGAATCGTATTAAAACGATTTAACACGATTTAGAGGATGTTATTGCGTTTCTTATAAGTGTTTCAAACAATATCATGAAAGATTTCCACTCAATCTATTTATTAAGTAGCCAATTGCAACAAATATTGGGGGGCAAGCACAACTTTTTTATATGAAGGATCGCATAAGCCGTGGCTCAATGATCGTATCAATTCAAGTTCGATCGGTTTCACTGACATCCTGATGTAACGTTTGGTTTCACCTTTGACGTAATAGAGGACGATGTCATCCACGACTGTTCACACCTTGGAGGTAGCAGGTTTGAGTAGTCTTTACTCTTTCAGTGTTGACTGTGGAGTTGCCCCGGATGCTGTAAGAACATAAAAAGTCTTGAGAAGCAGGGACCCGAGATATGAAGGGGATTCATCAAAGGACAAAACGTACGACTGGTAAAAGCAATAGAGGCGACGCGACTTTTGTAAAAAACAAAACTTCTCTCTCTGATAATCCCACTGAGAAGATAGCACATTTTGATGAAATTGTAGTTTGACAGGCAAGGCCCCATGGGGGGTTACCTATAGCTCAATTCAAGTTTGATCTGTGGCGTAGCTGGTAAAATATATAGATTAACGACCATTCACACTGATGACCAGCAATATGTCATTTTTAAATGTTTTTTATCGATCACTTGTTTTAAATTGTGGTTTTATTATGCAAAAGGTAATTTGCTATGACCTACAAGAGCCGGCATTCGTTCTAGAGACTGCCAGGGGTAATCCTAGAGAGGGGTGAGAAACGGCCATTGTTCTCGATCGTCAGTGAGGCTAACCATTTTTATGGTAAGTACGCACAGACAGAAAACTGTGAATTGATGGAGCGTTACTAATGACACCACTCTAGCCATAACGAGACTTTTCTACACTTGTGAGTGTGTGTGTTTTGAAATTTAAGTATTGTAATGATAACAGAAATACTGGTATAACGCAATTGAATTGACGTAAAATAGACTGATCCGATTAAAAATCATTTACATTACGGTGACATTTACTCCAAATGAATTGATACGTTAATGCTTAGTAATAACAGGCCGTGGATTTCGCCATCTTTTCGAAAAACAAAACAATACGTAACAGTTAGGCCTACTCGTTACATATTGTCTGATATGAATTTTACATTAATTTTCAGACACCCCAATTCCGACTTAGGTTTTGTGTGAAGTAATGTAATCATTGTTATAATTACGATTATAAATTGATCTCGCCATAGGAAGACACGACACGAAGACACGAACTGTAAATTCTGCCATAGTTAAGACAAAAAGCTAGATTCACCAGGTTTTAAGAAAAGTATAATGCACAAATATATAATTCACTTTTTTCAATACATTTTTTCACATGGTCTTTCTGGTATATATCTGCAGTGATAGGATCAGTGATAGTTCTGTGGATGTGATACAAATATTGTAATTTTGGCTACATGATTTAATACACAGAAGTCGTTTGTGCTTTCAGACGCCTATGCAGTCGTCGAATGGGACGACAAAACCATATCTGGCATGAAGACCTCTGAATTAACTTCAAATGAAAAGATCCAACGGGGCGTGCGTGTTTCATACGAATTTGAAGATTCTGGGAAGTCAGAAGGAACAGTTTTAGCCACAACCAGTAAGTATCGATTCTTGGGTGTATTTAATGATCTCATATATATGATCTCATGCGTCTCTTTGGTCTTTAAAGACAAATATAAGAGTCATTATCGGTTCGGTTCCCTATCTTGCTGTAATTGTTTTTGTACTGTACCCCCTTCCCCTATTTCAGATTCCATACATGCGCACATGGCTAAGGTGCGCAATTACACTGGCACAAACAATTCACTTATTTCGATTGGAGACAGCGAAGATAGCGAGGTAGATACAGCAGAGACCGCAACTGATACTGAGACAGAGACAGACTCGGAGTCTGAGAGTGGTCAGGTCCCCCCCCCCCCCCCTGCCCCAAAAACGAAGAAAAAGGTGAGTATTGGAAAGAATATAGTTATACGGTTAAAGCATACATGTACTTCCTGCCTCTCAAAATTAAAGTAATTAAAATAACTTTTTTCTATTTGAAGGTTAATTTTGGTTTTCGAATAATTTTGAGGTCATTAATCTACGTTTCTCTTTTTAAAGTTATCTGAACAGGAAAATAGGAAAATAGTGAACTTGGCGGTCGTAGTATGTTCGTTACATATGATATATAATGTATTTATCAAGAGATTTACTTGAGGAAATACAATAAAAAAATGGTCATAGGCGCCACGTCAATTACGTTTGAAAGCAACGGACTGCAGTTAATACCAATAGTTAGATTTTTTGTTTATCTGAATATTCAGCATGGACCCTTGCTGGCACTTGGTGAAGCAGGAGCGAATGACGGACAAGAGCAACCAGCGCCCGTATTGCTTTGCGACTGCAGAGGGGCACTAGTTAAAATTATGGATAAGTTAGAGGAATTGGACAAGAAAATGGACGCAATACAAGAACTCGTGAAAGACAAATTAATAGAGCCCGGAGCCTGCCCCAGCCCCCTTTCCACCCCCACCTCCCCCCACACCCTTCAACGCCCCAAATGGTCCACCCCCTGCCCATTCCAACTCCTTCCACCCCCGTCCCACTCTTACTTCCAATCCCCGTCCCACTCCTACTCCTTCCACGCTCCGCCCCACTCCAACTCCTTCCACCCCCGTCCCACTACTATCACCCCCCTGCCCTCTCTTATTCGCCCCAGCCCCCTGCCCTCTCCAATTCCTCCCAGCCCTCTGCCCTCTCCAATTCTTCCCAGCTCCCTGCCCTCTCCAATTCCTCCCAGCCCCCTGCCCTCTCCAATTCCTCCCAGCCCCTGCCCTCTCCAATTACTTCCACCCCCCTGCCCTCTCCAGTTCCTCCCACCCCCCTGACCTCGCTTACTCCTTTTATCCCCCGTCCTACCCCCAAAATGTTCCACCCCCCGTCCTAGCCCGGTTCTCACCCACCCCTTGTTCAACATTCTTCCACGACCAAACCCTAACCATGCCACCCCTCTACCACCGCTTATGTCCCAGCCGCACAACTCTTCCCTCTCTGACCCTGTGCCCTTCTCCAGTCCTTTGCCAACCATGCCTTCCCAAAATCTCCTCACCACTAGAAACAGTGCCCCCACCTCTGCCACCCAAGGTGCCATTCCTATGCTGTCCGATTTGGACTTGGCAATAATTAAAATTCAATCCAAAGGCCCAGCAAGCTTCTGCGTCAAAGTAATGTCCAACCTTTTTAGCCCTAACGAAAGAATAGACCCGACAAGAAATATTGAAGGGTCCTCTACAGGACAAGACAAGCGCGCGCCGATGGACGTTGTGAGAGTGGGGTTTATAAGAAACGCCGTCCGGAAATTTTACCCCGAACATAGGGAAGACAACTTTTGCAATAAAATGGTGTCTGTCATGAACACGGCCAACAGGAATCTAAGGAGTTAAAAAAAGAAGTGATCCCTTTAACCGAATAAATGAAATGAAGCTTTATTCCCCCTTTTTGTTTATTATGAATACCCCCCTCCTTTTTTCACTCATTGAATTCTATTGTTTATTGTGTATTATCACTCGTCCCCTGCCTACCCCAACATTTTCCACGCCCGGTCCTATCCCCGTTCTACACCCCCCTTGGCCCGGCCCTCTTCCCACCACCATGTTCAACTTCAACTCCACGACCAAATCCTATCTTGTCCACCCCTCTATCACCCCTTTGATAGTATCCCCCCAGGCGTCCCAACAGCACAACTCTTCCCTCTCTGACCCTGTGCCCTTCCCCAGTCCTTTGCCAACCATGCCTTCCCAAAATCCCAAATGGTTCTCTTGTAAATGATTTTGTGGGGGGCAGCAAGACATGCGGACGCGTTACTCTGTCACAGTCATCCTCTGGTTATTTCACTGTCTCGTGATCCAGCAAGACATGCGGATCGTTCCCCCCCCCCCCCACATTTTATTATGAATACCCCCTCTTTTTGTATTCACTAATTGAATTCCATTATTTATTGTGCATTATGACTCTCAGGTAAATCTTCGGCTGGCCAATAATTCAAATGCGAGACAAGCCTACATTTTTCATGACTCAAAATTTTTCTAATTAAGGATGGTTGAATGGAGAGCTCTACTCCTCGCTGGAGGCCCGTCAATGTAAGGAAAAGAGCATACCCCCCCCCCTCCCTTAAAATTTGGGAGTTAGGGGCTGGGTAACATGCCACAGCTTATCTGCCATCCACCATTTTCTTCTCTAAATAAATTCTAAATAATCCAAACTAATTCACTGGCTTAGTCCGGTCCATTTATTTGTTTCACGTTGTCAGCCTACTAGCATTTTTATCTTAGTTTCGCCGAAATTATTTATTTTGGCTCCTATTGTGGCATATATATTTTGGTTCACATACAATTATTCATCTTCCACCTAATTGTGGCTTTATAATTATGGCGCATAACTTATTTGGCTTCTGTTTGTATATATATACACGCATATAAATACATGTATTTTGGTTTGCATTATTTCGGCTTATGTGACTTTGTTTTGTATTTTCACCCTTTTTCTGGTTGCAGTTGCAACCCCACAAATGAAATTAGTGCACTTTTAGTTTTGATATTTATTTTTATGATATAACATTACGTAATTTCAATAAATTGAACAATATTTAATGCTATATAATAACTAAAGCCATTCTTTACTAGAGGGACCTTTCAATAAAAGCGGTCGCTACCGGCCAAATTTCTAACACTATTTTTGTGTCTGTCATTTACTTATCCCTGAGCTTGGGTTAACGAGAAGAGAGAAAGGAACAGTACCGTCAGATAAGCAACTATATAATTACGTCGGCATATAGCAAGCGGCAATTAACTCCCCGTCGAGCATGAACAGGGTGATGAGCGGCCAGCAATGGACAAGCGGGGATCATTTAGCATATTAGCGCACATAGCTTGCTTGAGCGCTTTGTGGGGTATCGGCCTGCAACGAGCGAAGATTAAATTTCTAACAATGTCATTTTTAAAATGATATCGTTTTTCAAAAAGTCTTCACTTTCAATTGACCTCGAAGCGTTGCATCATGATATAAAATGGCATGTGCTTTTGAGTCACGGTACATTTCAGAAAATACGATTGATTTACACATGAAACATTTAACAGAATAATGTGCGGAAATTTTTCAAAGAAGAACACCTTATAATGTCACGGTAAAGGAAGTTAAAAGAGCGAATATACAGATAGCCTTCACAAATTTGAAGTAGTTTATGTTATTTTTGCTCATTACCTCAGACGGCACGCTCCGTGGTTTGTGACCGATACGTCATTTTCAAAGTAACATTGACCGTTAGGTACGAAAATTTTAGATAGCAGGACAAAATACTCACCAGTCGAATAAATATTAATTTTTAAAACAAAGCTTCGCAAAGTGAATAAAAACCCCGTTAGCAAGGCAGGAGATAGACCCTGTGTCAGCCTAGAGAAAGGAACAGTACCGGCAGATAATAACGTCGCCTTACAGCAAGTGGCAATTAACTCCCCGTCGAGCATAAACAGGGCGACAAGCCGCCACCGATGGACAAGCGGGGGTTGATTTGCATATTAGCGAACATAGGGCGGGCTCGACGTCTTCCCATTTTCATTCCCATTGTGTTTTGCCCTATAATTATCTCGTCACCATGTACCCGTAACGACGTCACAAAATTATTAATTAGTTGTCGCGTGAATTATAGGCACGCCAGTATAATAAATTTCATAAATATATTATAGGTAATGTTTGTATTTTTAATTTGTTTTGAACAAATGAAAGAAGTAACTGCTTACAAAGCACAGATAATTTTAGAGTAATATAAATACATGCCCAAAGAAATGGTTATAATTAAAATTATCATGTACCGATATTACATTTTATTGCATAATAAAACATCCTAAATCTAAAGAAATAGCTTGCAATTCGCTTTCCACCACGACACAGCGCATACAATGTAGATATGTATGATGCCACGCCCACTACTGCATTTCACCCCTTGCTGTGCATTGGTATATGCAAGTCCCAAAATGCTTGAATACGTGCATTTTAAAGTCCCGCACGCTTATTATACATCTACACTGAATAGCATCATAAAGAGGGATGTTCCAAAATAAGCCAGGGGTTACAGGAATGTCGGAAATCCACAAATATGAATAAATTTTGCTTTTCCTTTATCATATTCAACAAACAATAAAATCACCAGACATGATCCTTTTTGTCCAGTTCCTCATGCTGAAAATGAACAGAAGAAAACCTTAAATTTTCACATACTTGCACAGTGTAATTTTATTATTTTCTACATTTATATGATTTCATTATATTTTTTTATACAGTACATATATGTTTTTATCATTTTTACAGACCATCTCAGACACATTTTTGTCCTGTCTCATCCAAGTACACGTAAACGGTTTGGTAAGTCAATAATTCTTTCTTCATTATGAACCAACTGTCAATTTCATTTACTTCCTTTAAAAAACAATGCAGTAAAAACATTCATAAAATATACACTACAGGGGTGGATCCAGGATTGTTTGAAGGGGGTCCACGGATGTGACCCCCCATCTTTGGCATGAGGTTCGGTATTTTAGAGGGCGATGATGCCATTTGCTACGATTTACAATTGTAACTCGCCTAGTCAAAATTCCTATTTCGTAAGGATGCCATTGGTTCGTTTTCTTTTTTTCAGAAATTGAAGGAAGGGGGTCATCCCCCCCACTAAATCTGCAACTAATACATTTAGTTACCCAGGTAACAAACCAAATTGCCATATTTAATGTATTTCTGTTCTCATACTCTTCTGTTTTTCATTTACAGGCCATCTCAGTCACTTTTTGTGCTGTCCTCCAAAGTACACATTTACAGTGTGGTAAGTCACCAAAGTTTTCTTCGCTATTGATCAACTCTCAATGTCATTTGTTTTCTTTAAAAAACGAGGTAAAGATAAATTAAGTATACTTATAAAGTGTGGTTTTTCATCTTTCTTCAACACTATACAATGGGATACAATATATTATGGTCTGTAAGGGATAGCAAAGATATGTATTTACTGACTCTGGTGACAAGATTTATCTGTATCTAATCTTAGATGAAATGTGGCATTATAAATATATTCCACATAATATTCCAATTTGCAATGTGCACTCTGCTCTAGAAGAAGATATCATTATTCCTCAACTCTCCCCTGCAGAGAAAGAAAAATATCTTTATGTATCCGGATGGGCAATAATGCAGGTCAGAAAAGAAACATATTCTTCCATGAGGCGGCTGTTGAATAGAAAGATACTTGCGCTAAAACAACATTTTTAAAATGCTATAAAAGGGTTATAATAAATTCATTAAATTTTTTGGCAAAGATGTACCTTTACCCAACCATTTTCCACATACAGACACGTCGAAATACACGTTCAAAATTTCTCAAATTTGTTAAGTATTCTTTATTTACATCCATTTATTTTCAAAAGTAATAAATAAATAAAGAAACTTTGGACCTGTACAAAAGTAAATTCAAATTGCAGTAAAAAAAAACTTGTCATATGCAAACAGTTACGATTGAAGTATTTTGACATGCTTAAGCAAAGACAAAACAACGAACAAATTGATATTACATCCAAAATTCATGTTCTTCCTAAAATTGTCATCAATCTTTGTAATTCAAAAGCAAATACATTACTAGAACCACAAAATGTTAAACAAAAAAAAAAAAAAAAAAGAAAGAAAGCATTTCCTTGAGATGTATAATACTGCCCTCAATAAAAGAGCCAATCGCCCAAAACCCAGAATCCTCATATAGACGAAAACTTGGACAATCCAGTTGTGGCGAAAAAGACACAGAAGACAAAATGATTATTTGCGATGGTAAGCTTTGTCCCAATGGCTGGTGCCATTACTCATGTGTGAACTAAACGGAGGAAACAATTCCTAAAGGAAAGTGGTTCTGTGAAATTTGTCACAATTCAAGAAAAGAAATAGTTCAAAAAACAGATCGACAGCCAATATTACGAAAAACAAAAAAATAGTTTGTGTGTTTAAAGGGATAAGAACGGTTCTTTTTGGCCAATACATGGAACCTTCAATGTCCTTGTGCAGTTATTGTGAGAGCATGAGGAAAACACATGTACATGTCAAGCAGGTTTTGGTCTTATCCAACGTGTGATGTATATTGTGTCTCATAGAAATGCCATGCCATCTGCATGTTGCCCATGTCTTTCAATTTGATACCAGGCGTCCATTTCCTTATGTCCCCCTGAAATCATAAATAACAATATGTATTATCCCTTTATTAAAATAAAAAACAACAAACTATTGTTAACATGTGGAATGCTCAAATATATATAAATGTAAAATCTACATAAATGTCTCCCTTTCAATGTAAGATACGGTATTAGATTCTGTTTTTATGATCTTGATTAATATTGATTAACTTTAAGTTTGAATATTTTATCATGCTACATGTACCAGGTCTTTATTACCTTTCACTCACGATAGCCTATAAAGGTAATACCTAAATTATAAAAATATATTTACTTTTATTCATTACTTTATAGGTTACACGTAAAAACGGAAAAGCAATGGATCAGCAACACAAACTGGATAACACAACCCTAAAAGAAATAGTCACTACCAAATTCCCAGGACTTCTTATGAAATTTCAAAAAACCTTTACATAGCAAGATTTACTCAAGACCATACTTTCTGCGCAGAAAAAGGCATAGCCATCAAGGAGAAAAGGGAATGGACAATACATTCAAATAACAAAAACCTGGAAAAGCCGGATTTTTAGGAGAAATACCTGCTTGCATCAGTGATACCCAACACCTGATTGAAATACTTACAAAACTTGACTGGACTCAACCATGTCCTGGCCTCCCTTATGACACATATTCAGATTTAATAGCAAAAAGATGTGAAGATGATAAAATAATGGGTAAGTCAGGACCACTAGCCAATGTTAACAGCACTACAAAACAAATACATTCCAGTAAATGCCTAAATATTTATTACCCAAAGGATGAAGAAATGTGTAAGCCTTGCAAATCATTAATATCACCTTTACTTAACATCAAAAGAAATTTAACTCATGAATATGCCGATTTTAAAAACTATGCCTATTGTACAAAAGCCGAACTTTCCCATCGTCTTAATAAAAGTTCTCTTTCCATCAAAAATCAAAAATCTAAACTTTCTTATGTACAAAATGCAAATAAAAACATGCAAGCACAGAGAGATAAGCAATGGATCAGCAAATGGATAATACAACCCTAAAAGAAACTGTCAAGACTAAATTTCCAGAATGGACCTTTTATGAAATTTCCAATGTGAAAAATCTTTACATAGCAAGATTGAATCCACCCATTCTGTGCAGAAAGAGCCATCGCCATGATAAAGGGAATGGACAATACATTCAAACCACAAAAACCTGGAGATGCCAGCCTTTTTTAGAAGAAATACCTGCTTGTATCAGTGATACCCAACACCTGATTGAAATACTTACAAAACTTGACTGGACTCAACCATGTCCTGGCCTCCCTTATGACAAATATTCATATTTAATAGCAAAAAGATGTGGGGTAGATGAGTAAGTTAGGACCACTAGCCAATGTTAACATCAGTGCAAAGCAAATCCATGCTAATAAATGTCATAACATTTATTTGCCAAAAGATGAAGGCAGGAAGCCTCGCGAATCATTAATATCATCATTACATAACGTCCACAGAAATTTAAATCATGAACCTTCCGATTTCAAAAACTACGCCTTTTGTACAAAACCCGAACTTTCTCATCGCCTGCATAAAGTTCTCTTTCCATCAAAAATCCCACCCGTTGAGAAAAAATACATTTGTAAATGGGATGACTGTACACACAAACATTTTAGGTGTAAATCGACCATACTTACTCACATAAAAGAACAGCATACAAGGAAACCAGAGGATGTCTTTTTGGAAATTTTACTACAAGACCAACAAAAAGCAATCACTACAAAATTCCCAACAAATGAGAAGGCATCCTCCAATCATAAAATACTTCCTGGCAAACGATCACTCCAAAACACAATATGAACAAATGCGCAAATCAGCGTACATAAGACTACCAAGCAGCAGAACACTACACGATTTTCGACACTTCAACATGACAGAATCAGGGTGGCACTATTACAAAAACTAAATCTTTCAGTAGTAGACCAAGTGGGTGCACTGGCGATGATTGACGTTAAAATTAAAGAGGGACTCGTCTGGTCTGCAAAAACTAATGAGCTGGTAGGGTTTATAGACTTGAACACAGCAGACGTAAGAGATCACTCTCATCTAGCACCCCCATCTTCATCACTGCACCCAATTCTTTTTCATATCATTATTCACTAAATTTTCATGTCCTGTGGCTTACTTCATCTCCAACACCATGACAGGTACCACCATCAATCATCTTTTCTGGAAAGGGGATAAACTTCTTTATCTTCAGATTTACAACTCTTCTATCTGCGCTGGCGCTACTGAAAATAGAAGAATCGTGAGAATTAATTCAAGTGCATAGACCCAACTGGTAACTTGACATACCATAAATGGAATAACCAATCAACCACTATTTTTTATTTCTGATTCACCCCATCTCATTAAAAAACTACCCAACAATGTACACTCCAGTGGTCCCTCTGACAGACATACACACCTACTGACACATTCTGGAAAAACAATTGTTTGGGAGCACTTCATACAAGCATGCCGGAGAGACAGAGACAGACCAGTTCAAGTAACAAAACTAAAACACAGTCATGCATTCATCAATAATTTCACAAAAATGAGCGTCAAACTTGCAGCGCAGACACTTGCATCAGAGGTATCACAAGAAATGGAACAACATAACAATGCACATACAGTCATGACACAACAGTGCAACAACATGTCACTTATCATTTATGCCATCTTTAATTCCACAGAGCCCCTTTCCAGCCCAAATGACCCCAGATCTGTTCAACTTGCAACAGCATGCATATGGTTCTTGGAATGGAAAAATGTCGAAACAACTTAATTACTACACAAGAGCTGAAATGAAAAAGCGATCCGTTACGTACCAAACCATGGAAGACCTGCAAATTAGTGTGACCGGCTTCAAAGACCTACTTACCTATATTTCTAGTGAAAAATTTCAAAAGGAATATCTATATTGCTACATCATACCAAAAAGATTGAGCCAAGATGTAGTTGAAAATTGGTTCTCGTTACCAAGGGGTTGTGGTGGAAGTAACCGAAATATGGCGGCTTATCACTACGGCTGCAACAATAATATGATGCAATGCGCCCTCACTTGCAGAAAACTCTTCAGAGCATCTACACACCATGAAGAACTCGGGGAAGAAATACCAAAGAATAAGAAAAGGGAAGCCCACGGTACTGAAATGTGGCCTGTTTATTTATGATTTATTACTTCAGAGCTTTATAAAGTGTAGCTCTTAGGGGCCACAGAAAAACGAGGCAAATGACAACGGGCATATTCCTTTTACATGAGCTTTATTTGAAACAGCCTCAGCTTGAAACAGCCGTGTAACTAAAACAAAGAAAATACAACTGTCACTTATTTGTATCACCACTTACTTCTCACATAACATCTGAGTTTATGAAAATACAATTATTAACTTGGTTATTAATTAATAAAACTATATAATATAAACAGAGAAATGCTGTTAATATACATTGTGTACAAAATTGGCATAAAGATCTTACCATTATTCTTCTACTGGGTAAATACATAAATAATGCCACTGCATTTCTGCACTTCTGCACTCCTCTGCAGCACACACCTAACTGACCCACACTCTCCTGGGTGTGGCAACTAGGACTGTTCACTTATGCTAATGAGGTCCTTTTATTAAAGAAACGTGATAGATGTGCTTGCTCAGCATATCTGATGCAATAAACCATAAGTTTAATACAATCATTTTGGTTCTTACATAAAGTTTTCCAGTGGTCGGCTACGGTATCTAATAAATTGCTTTTTCATTTCGTTAATTACCATTTTTTCTTTTTTATTCATATCATTAACATATAATTTGTTTTAATTTTTAAGCTTACGCAAATTTGTCAATATATGGCAAAATCTCATCCCTGACAAAGGCTAGCATTTGCAGACTTGTATCTTCTACTACACTGCTTGTGTTATAAAATTACCACCATACTTTTTATTGATTTGACATTGGCTGGTGGTTATGATTTACCCACTGTTTTTCATCTACACTTGCAATAAATTATGCTGAATATGTTCATAAGGGATGTCAAGTCTTGGTCCTTTTATGATTACTTTCATCAAAAATAATTCCAGTGAGGACTGGGTGTCGCTGATGCTGGCTGGTTTCCTATAAAAATCATTATACCTTTCAGTCAAAGAATTTGTGTCCATTTCTCTTCATCATTGATGGCATTCACATACTAATTGTTATTAGTCGTATAAAAGTATAGTGTAGTTTACTTTATTTTTTTCTAATGTAACCTCTTATTTTTAATACTTTATGTATTACATCGTAATTGTAAGGATAAAGTTAGAGTTCATAAAGTTCTGTTCACATCTGTAATTTCAAAATATAATGCACCTTGCCAAGCCAATTTTTGCACATTGAGATTTATTTATGTTCTGTTCTCTATTACATGTAGTATAAAATTATATATTGGAAATAGCATTGAATCAATGTAATAAAAATAAATTGTCATATATACTTAGGTACATCATAATACTACATTTACAAGTATTGAAATGAAAATTACCCATTATATAACAGTGGGAAGTTTTCAAAAGTCTATCCAGTAATAAAACGATAAATAAATGATTTGCCAATTATGTGTTCAGCGGCTGATATCAATGCAAACATTTTCGTTAATAATCAAACCAAGTAAGAGATAAAATAATATATAATTATGTACATAAAATAAGTATAAATATCCCATGGGGATAAAATATGTTGAAATGGAAGATTTAAAAAAGTGAAAATCAATCAATTAAAATATTTAATAAAAATTTTACCATTTTCTAATCCCACATGGGACACTACGGATTTGTGATTGTCAAACGCCAACTAGTCATAGTTGTTTACCCGGAAGGAAGTTACCATGGATAATGACGTAACAATGAGTGGTCAAGCACTAATTGGTGTCAAGGTTACCAACCAATGCCCGTAGCTGACGGTTAGGCTCGCCATAATCATGTAAGTTGCGCGTTTCCACCCCATGAGACTGCCCTATGGAATGACGTGCATCATCTGCCCGGGATTCCAACTGGTGACGCTTTGGATTGTTTTCTTGCATCCATACACGCTACCGACTGCGCCCATGCACGCTACCGACTGCGGCGTCACTGACCCACCCACCCTCTGTACGTATGCGTTTTTAAGTTTGAATACATAATTTTCATTTTTACATTTTAGTACATTGAAATAATTTTAATTAATATTAAAATTAATTTTTTTTAGGCTTTGTTCATGAAAAACGAGACATTCAAAATCTAACCAAATGGCTATAAAGTTCGAACAATTGATTTATCCTTATAAGGGGCAGTATATGATATAACCTAGAAGTCAAAGGTATATATCTATGGCTGCCCAGAACCATGGTAATCATTAATTAACAATTTAACCTCAAAATAACTTAAAAGAACGTGAAAAAAAAAACAAGACCAAAGTGTACTTTAAATTTTTATAGAAATGAACAGTATATCACAAAATCATAGTTGATTCATTGACTTTTCATTTGTTACAACAGCGAGACGGTTATATTGATGATCGCTCTCTCTCTCTCTCTCTCTCTCTCTCTCTCTCTCTTTGTGGGGACATTGAATGTGATCTACAAGTACGGAAATAATCTAGCATTTGAAGTTATCATTTGCCATTTCTATTAAATATACTTCAAACCATGTCTCCTTTTAAGACACTACAGGTCAGCAAAGCATATGCTATGAGAATGAGGCTTGAACATTATTTACTAGTATATTACAGTGTACATGTACACCGTGAAATGCCATTCTTCAGCCAGTATAAAATATGTACATTTACATCTTTTAAAACGTTGTACATTGTGAAAAGTAACATTTTTGTTTTTCAGCAGGTTTCTCAGCTACTGCTTAGATACTATGTCATAAAGGTCACTTCAAAGATCATTACAATATGTGAGCAGTATATTTATTGTAAGTACTGAAAAGTCGTAACTTTGCCCCCACTTGCTACCACCAGCTGCCCAGCAGGGTTAACAACTAATGCTGTGGGATGCTCCAACCCATCCTCGGCAGTGGCAATGTATCTGATCAACTGTCCTTGTGGACTCAGTGCCACTACCCTACGGTTCCAATAGTCAGCAATGAAGATGTGACCATAGCTGTCAGTGCACACTCCACCTGGTCCACACATCTGACCATCACCACTGCCTCGTGTGCCATACTGGTACAGCTGACCACCAGTAGGTGACAGCACACGTACACAGTCACTGCCATAGTCTGATATCACAATATTATCATCCACCCTGTTCACTGTTATGTACAGGGGGTGCTGAACATTCAATGGAATAATGTTCAGGATATGTCCACTATCTGCATGGAATGTGAAGACGGATTCTTTTGTTTTGTCACACACCATCACATGGCCTTGTCTGTTGATTGTGATACCACGTGGACCCTCGAGTTTACCGCGACCCATGGTTGTCACATGCTGACCTCTAGTGGAGTAAACTTCTACACATTTGTCACCCCGTGATGTTATGAACAGGTGACCAGTCTGTGACACAGCCACATCAAATGCATGATTTAGTGTTATGTCAAATTTGAATTCTCCTGCATGTGTGAATACTTTTGTTTTGTTATTACCTTCTTTACTAACATAATTTTTTCCATGCACAGTAATCACGTGTTGCTTAGATATGGCCAGCCCAGTTATCAACGTGTCACTTTTGTCATCTTTCATCCTTGCTTTGAAGGAATGCACACATTTTGCCTTCTCTAAAAATAGAGGAGAAGGTGATGTTGATTTTGGATTCAGCAGAGTATGTAAAAAGTTCATTACACCTAATCTAGGAGGCCTAAGACGCTGTAAATGTACTATCGCCTGTCCTAACACGGCTTCACGCCCGGGAGAGTGTGCTGCTGATTTTGGAATTGTTTCCTCTTCAGCGATTGGAGGGTTTGACTGTCCTAACACCTGTCCTAACATGGCTTCATGTCCGGGAGAGTGCGTTGGTGATTTAGGAATTGTTTCCTCTTCAGCGATTGGAGAATTTGACTGTTTTATCACCTCTTCTAACCCGGATTCACGTCCAGAAAAATGGATTGCTGATTTTGGAATTGTTTCCTCTTCAGTGGTAGGAAGTTTTGACTGTACTATCGCCTGTCCNACCATGGTAATCATTAATTAACAATTTAACCTCAAAATGACTTAAAAGAACGTGAAAAAGAAAACAAGACCAAGGTGTACTTTAAATTTTTATAGAAATGAACAGTATATCACAAGATCATAGTTGATTCATTGACTTTTCATTTGTTACAACAGCGAGACGGTTATAATGATGATCGCTCTCTCTCTCTCTCTCTCTCTCTCTCTCTCTCTCTCTCTTTGTGGGGGCATTGAATGTTATCTACAAGTACGGAAATAATCTAGCATTTGAAGTTATCATTTGCCATTTCTATTAAATATACTTCAAACCATGTCTCCTTTTAAGACACTACAGGTCAGCAAAGCATATGCTATGAGAATGAGGCTTGAACATTATTTACTAGTATATTACAGTGTACATGTACACCGTGAAATGCCATTCTTCAGCCAGTATAAAATATGTCCATTTACATCGTATAAAACGTTGTACATTGTGAAAAGTAACATTTTTGTTTTTCAGCAGGTTTCTCAGCTACTGCTTAGATACTATGTCATAAAGGTCACTTCAAAGATCATTACAATATGTGAGCAGTATATTTATTGTAAGTACTGAAAAGTCGTAACTTTGCCCCCACTTGCTACCACCAGCTGCCCAGCAGGGTTAACAACTAATGCTGTGGGATGCTCCAACCCATCATCGGCAGTGGCAATGTATCTGATCAACTGTCCTTGTGGACTCAGTGCCACTATCCTACGGTTCCAATAGTCAGCAATGAAGATGTGGCCATAGCTGTCAGTGCACACTCCACCTGGTCCACACAGCTGACCATCACCACTGCCTCGTGTGCCATACTGGTACAGCTGACCGCCAGTAGGTGACAGCACACGTACACAGTCACTGCCATAGTCTGATATCACAATGTTATCATCCACCTTGTTCACTGTTACGTACAAGGGGTGTTGAACATTCAATGGAATAATGTTCAGGATATGCCCACTTTCTGCATGGAATGTGAATATGGATGCCTTTGTTTTGTCACAAACCATCACATGGCCTTGTCTGTTGATTGTGATACCACGTGGACCCTCGAGTTTACCGCGACCCATGGTTGTCACATGCTGACCTCTAGTGGAGTAAACTTCTACACATTTGTCACCCCGTGATGTTATGAACAGGTGACCAGTCTGTGACACAGCCACATCAAATGCATGATTTAGTGTGATGTCAAATTTGAATTCTCCTGCATGTGTGAATACTTTTGTTTTGTTATTACCTTCTTTACTAACATAATTTTTTCCATGCACAGTAATCACGTGTTGCTTAGATATGGCCAGCCCAGTTATCAACGTGTCACTTTTGTCATCTTTCATCCTTGCTTTGAAGGAATGCACACATTTTGCCTTCTCTAAAAATAGAGGAGAAGGTGATGTTGATTTTGGATTCAGCAGAGTATGTAAAAAGTTCATTACACCTAATCTAGGAGGCCTAAGACGCTGTAAATGTACTATCGCCTGTCCTAACACGGCTTCACGCCCGGGAGAGTGTGCTGCTGATTTTGGAATTGTTTCCTCTTCAGCGATTGGAGGGTTTGACTGTCCTAACACCTGTCCTAACATGGCTTCATGTCCGGGAGAGTGCGTTGGTGATTTAGGAATTGTTTCCTCTTCAGCGATTGGAGGATTTGACTGTTTTATCACCTCTTCTAACCCGGATTCACGTCCAGAAAAATGGATTGCTGATTTTGGAATTGTTTCCTCTTCAGTGGTAGGAAGTTTTGACTGTACTATCGCCTGTCCCAACATGGCTCCACGTCCGGAAGAGTGCGTTGGTGATTTAGGAATTGTTTCCTCATCAGCGATTGAAGGTTTTGACTGTCCTAACATCTGTCCTAACATGTCTTCACGCCAGGAAGAGTGCGTTGGTGATTTAGGAATTGTTTCATCATCAGCGACTGGAGTGTATGACTGTGTTATCACCTCTCCCAACATGGCTTCCAGCCCAACAGTAGATATCTTACCGGGTCTGTAGGATATCTGTACTGGTGTGTCTGGAGTTGGTACTGGCATTTTCTCCATGGCTGTCAGTCTCTCGGTCAGAGCCTTAGTGTGAAGCATGATGTCAGAATCAGAACCATGTGTTATAAGTTCCTGGGCAAATCTGCAGGCACTTAGTAAGGAGGCATGGTTGAGTTCAAGATTGTCCTTTTTTGCCTCTTTCTGCTTTTTACTGATATCACAAGCAAAACTTACTTCTGAAATCAATTTTTGCGCTCTCTCCTGAACCAGTCTTTGGATAGATAGAGCCTGCTCTTTAATTTTGTTGATGGTATCTTCCGTGTTGACCCCCTCCAATTCATTGGTTCTGTCCTTGGCAACTGCTTCTTTAAACATTTTCAGTGTTGTTTCAGTTTTCATAAGGACAGTTTTAATCTTTTTCCGATTGCTATTTGCCACAAGCTCAACGGGCACAATACCATGTCTATAATGCTCTTTTGGTATACAGTCACCACATACAACTGTATCATCGTCTTCACAGTAGTATTTCAATTCATTTGTAGGATGCTTCTCACATTTGCTGATCATTCGTGCAATGGCTTGCGTCACTCGGTACACATCAGTGCCTTTGATTTGAGATGGGACTTCATGCTGCTGTCGTTGTCTGAGAAGTTCTTTTGCTTTCTGAATACGGAAATCTTTTTTCAGTTTCACAAGTCCTTCCCTTGGGAATTTTATCACTTCTCTACAAAGGGGGCACAAAAATGTCCCGTCCCTAGATACAGCCTGCGTAGCATGGTTACATAAACAACCATAGCAAAATGTATGGTAGCAAGGTAGCACACGGGGGTCCTCATACTCTCCCAGACAGATGCTACATGTCAAGAGATTATCCGTGAATGCTGCTGCCAGCGCCTCGGCCATATTGTAACATTAGAGCACAAGGCAACCATTCAGCAAATAGTTCAATAGTGAATATAAGATAGATATCTCTAGCTGTCTTTATAGTGTGGTAGCAGATGATCAGGTGATTGGGACCTTGAACTGTTTTGTTAAAACTGTACCTAGTCAGTAGTGATAGCATGCACTATATTTGATATGGTCGTTAGTACAAGCGGTCATGTACCCTTCACGCACTACAGTGTGTAGTACATATGTACATGCCCCAATTCAGGGGGCAACAGTTACAGTTGAGCCCAGAAAAAATGGGACGTTACCAAAAGTAACACTTGTTAACAACTTATCTGGTTATTTTTTTATAACACCGCCCCTCTTTTATGAATGGATTGTGTTACTTAAACACAAAGCATGTTTGCTCACTGCGTTATCAACAGACAATATTTAAGTGATTAATTTCATGATGGGGTGTTATCCCCTGTCTAAACGGACTGTGACCACAGAGCTTTGATACCCTGTAATTATCCCTGTTAGCTAGATAGTTACTTTTGGTAACAAGAGGTAACAAACAGATAACAATCTGAAGCATTCTTTCTGACCTCAACTGTTCTACTGATGACTGGTTGCTCAGTTAAAAGGTATAATATTAATAAATCCGCTTGCTTTTTGCCCCTCCTTGACTTAGATTGTCAAAATCGCCTCTTACACGTTTGCACATATCTGATCAGTGATAAAACCATTGTTTATAACCCCATCGTGTGCTTGTGAAGAGTCCAAAGAATTGTAAAACTAGTTATTATAATCTACAAGGTGTCCCTCTTTTTCGTTTCAAACCATTTCCATAAATGTGAGTGTAATTTCTGTTTAAAGCATTTGTCAAAAAAAGCCCAAAATGATTTATATTAAAGACCGTTTACAATGTTATGTGTTTACTAAAGTTTACAATGTTATGTGTTTACATCACTAAATGTGCCAGTTTTACGTAGGTCATCAGAAAAAATGCACAAACTTTTGTCCTTTTAGAACAATCGATGCCTTCAAACCATTAAGAAGGCCTATATTGGCCTGGGTGATTTCAACTGGACTGACCTGACTTCCGAGGTACATCCACTCGTGCTCAGCGAGCTTTTCTGATAATAGAGTAGGCGCCATTTTGACTGTCCCCTTTGGCTGGCCGACTCACCAAGTTCCAGTCTAAAGGCTTGAAGTAATGGCAAATTGACAAGGAATGTGAAATTAGGGGACCCAAAAGTAATAACTTGGGGCATTTGGATCTCATAACACTCCCAATATCTCACACTTATAAACTTTCATTGAATTTTTAATTATTAAAATTATTGTGTGGATTTTTCTTTTGCTCTCAGCTGATAGGTGAGCTTCTGAGAAGTGTCTGAGACTTTTGTTGAAAATAATTTAATTTTCTTGGAAACTTTCCCAGACAGTAGAATTGCTTTTGGGGGTATTGGTTTTTATTAAAATGGCTAGACTTTACGTGTAAAAAAAAAAAAAAAAAAAAAAAAAAAATCAGTCTTGAAAATGATGTGAATGCTGACACTTTTTGAGATATATTTTGGGTATGACGTTAAATTCGCACCAGTCTGTGATCCATAACGAGGCTGCAGGCTTTGAGAGCTGGTCATTTTGGCCATGAAAGAATCCAGTAGTAATTGATATCAAAACTGTCCACTTACAGATTTTTATCACAATATTATTATTTTGTTGAGGTTTCTGGCAGATCGTACCAAAACTGTCCATAAGTTTGAATAAATTGAATTGTGAAATGTATTGAAATAATTAGTTTTTAAGATTTTGTTCATGAAAAATGAAGCCATTAAAATCGAACCAAAAGGCTACAGAGACATACACAGCGCCATTGGAACAATTAATGCATCTCTCTATGCGGCAGTATATGGCCGCATTCTCAACGAATTGAGCCAGGCTTTACAAATCCTGAGAAGTAAAAATGGCGGACGTACATGTAAGAAAAACCACCTAATCTTTTAATAGTCTTTCCCCCTCTCACACGCCTCGATCCCCACACGTCGTCTCTGCGGGGTACAGTAATTAAAACTCGGCTCCGTTCTCTCTCTTCAGAACCATGGTAATTATTGATAACTGAGGCTTCAAAATTGTTTCAAAGGAACGAAAAAAGGAACACGAGACTGAAGTCAATATCTGATTGTATTGAAATAAAAACAATATAATAGCATAGTAAATAAATGTAATTGAATGTTCAATTTTTACCGTAGTAAGATTTTTACAATGATGGCTGATCTAATTCATTTTTTGGAGGGGGGATTAAATATTAACTAATAGTACTACAAGTAGCTGTTACCCAGCGGGCAAAATATGTTGTTTAAACATTGAAGCAACGTTGAACCATAACGTTGATAAGACGCTGGATAATCATTGGATTTGAAAGTTGACTCACCGTCAGATAACAACGTTGTATCAACGTCAGATAACAACATTGTATCAACCCCAGTTGTTAGACAACATTCTTGCATGAAAAGACATTGAAATGACCTGAGGGTAGGGTATAAAAGTAGGGCCTTTAAGTTAAAATTCCCAAGGTTTATATATATATATATCAAATCAAACTATCTATGTATAACAGGTTACCAAGAACTGTTAACTTTATTAATTCACTCCATCACATTTACAGCAACTTATTTATCCTAGTGTTAGCAGACCTTGCAAGGAATTCAGTTTATTGGAATGTATTTCTGAATAACAAGTTAAGAAAATTCACTAGTTCACTAAAGGCACAAAACAACTGTCACTTTTACTTTTAACCCCTTTTTTGATTATTTTGATAAAGTTAGCTACAGTATTGATAAACAAAGTATCACGTTTTCAACAATTAATATTTTAAAATATAATCCATGTCTGCAAGGTTGTGTCAATGACCAAAATACAACATTGAGTCAACGTCACATTATGACGGTGTTTCGACGTGGCTGGATCAATGTTGATTTTACGTTGAATTTAGGTAGATCAACGGCAATTCAATGTATCAACCTGTTTTCAACGTTGATCCAACGCAACTATGCCTGCTGGGAAGTTTGTACTAGAATCTATAATTTGCCTTTTCTATTAAAGAAATTTAAAATCGTGACTCATTTGGAAGAATTAACAGGTCAGCAGTGCAGTATTTGCTGTGAGTATGAGAAAAGAACATGACTAACTAGTACATAACATTGTACACCGTGAAATGCCATGCATCTATATTACATCGTACATCGTGAAATGTAACACTGTGGTTTCTCAGCAGGCTTTAAACTACTGCTTAGGTTTTATGTTATGTAACTATCGAGGTCACATCAAAGTTCAGTATAACAATGTATTGAAGTGGAAAGTATAGCTATTGTAAGTACTGAAATGTCTTAACTTTGTCACCACATGCTACCACCAGATAGCCAGCAGGGTTGATGGCTAATGCTGTGGGACTCTCTAACCCATCGTCGGCAGTGGCAATGTATCTGATGAACTGTCCCTGTGGACTCAGTGCCACTATCCTGTGGTTCCAATAGTCAGCAATGAAGATGTGACCAAAGCTGTCTGTGCACACTCCCCCTGGTCCACACAGCTGACCATCACCACTGCCTCGTGTGCCATACTGGTGCAGCTGATCACCAGTAGGTGACAGCACATGTACACAGTCACTGCCATAGTCTGATATCACAATATTATCATCCACCCTGTTCACTGTTATGTACAGGAGGTGCTGAACACACATACTGAGTGGAATAATATTCAGGAGATGTCCACTGTCTGCATGGAATGTGAAGATAGATTCTTTTGTTTTGTCACACACCATCACATGACCTTGTTTGTTGATTGTGATACCACGTGGACCCTCAAGTTTACCGCAACCGATGGTTGTCACATCCTGACCACTGGTGGAGTACACTTTGACACATTTGTCACCCAGTGATGTTATGTACAGTTGGCCAGTCTGTGACACGGCCGCATCAAATGGGTTATTTAGTTTAACATCAAATTCGAATTCTCCTGCATGTGTGAATACTTTTGTCATGCTTTTTCCTTCTTTACTAACAGAGTTGTTTCCATCCACAGTAATCACGTATTGCTCAGCTATGGCCAGCCCAGTTACGAACGTGTCACTTTTATCATCAATCAGTCTCGCTTTGAAGGAATGCACACATTTTGCCTTCTCTAAGAAAACAGAATGTGGTGCTGATCTTGGACTCAGAAGATTGTGCAGAAGGTTCATAACACCCAGTCTAGATCTAGGACGCTGTGACTGTACTATCGCCTGTCCTAACATGGCTTCACGCCCGGGAGAGTGCACTGCTGATTTTGGAATTGTTTCCTCTTCAGCGATTGGAGGTTTGAAATGCACTCTAACCTCTCCTAACATGGCTTCCAGGCCAGCAGCAGATATCTTACCAGGTCTGTAAGATATTTGTGCTTGTGTGTCTGGAGTTGGCATTGGTATTTTCTCCATCACTGTCAGTCTCTCTGTCAGAGCCTTAGTGTGAAGCATGATGTCAGAATCAGAGCCATTTGTTACAAGTTCCTGGGCAAATCTGCAGGCACTTTCTAAGGAGGCATGGTGAAGTTCGAAGGTGTCCTTGTTTGCCTCCTGCATTTTTCTGATATCACAAGCAAAATTTACTTCTGATATCAGTCTTTGTGCTCTCTGCTCAACCAGTCTTTGGATAGATCGAGCCTGTCCTTGAATTATGTTGATGGTATCTTCCGTATTGAACTCCTCCAATTCATTGGTCCTGTTCTTTGCAACTGCTTCTTTAAACATGTCCAGTTTTGTTTCACTTTTCTTAAGGACAGCTTTAATCTTTTTTCGATTGCTATTCGCCACAAGCTCAACGGGCACGATACCATGCCTGTAATGCTCTTTAGGTACACAGTCACCACAAACAACGGCATCATCGTCTTCACAGTAGTATTTCAATTCATTTGTAGGATGCTTCTCACACGTACTTATCATTTCTGCAATGGCTTGTGTCACACCATGCACATCATTGTCTTTGATTGGGGATGAGACTTCATGCTGCTGACGCTGACTGAGAAGATCTTTTGCCTTCTGAATCATATGATTCTTTTTCAGTGATAGTCCTTCTCTTGGAAATAGTAACTCTTCTCTACAAAGGGGACACAAAAATGTCCTGTCCTGAGAAACAGTTCGCGTAGCATAGTCCCATATACAACCATAGCAAAATGTATGGTAGCAAGGCAGCACACGAGGGTCGTCATACTCTCCCAGGCAGATGCTACATGTCAAAAGATTATCCGTGAAAGCTGCTGCCAATGCCTCGACCATTTTGTCACATCAGAGTACAATGCAATAATTCGCGATCTTTGAATAGTCCAATAGCCAAATGTATATGGCTTTCTTTATAGTGTGGTAGCAGATGATCACGTGATTGGGGCTTTGAAATATTTGTGAAAACTGTACCATGTCACTAGAGATAGCATGCACTATATTTGATACGATTGTTAGTCTAAGTGGCCCTGTGACTTGTACGTACTAGTACATATGTACACGACGCAATGCAGGGGGCAACAGTTACTACTGCTTAGGTGATCGATAAACTTGTTGCCCCTCCTTGACATAAATCTGTCAAATCTCGGCCATTATTTGTAATCATATGACATGTTTGCATATATCTGCTCAGTGATAAAACTCGTCTATTGTTTATAACCCCATCATGTGTTTGTCAGGTGAAGAGTCAAAAGAAATGCAGCACTTGTTACAGTAGGATTATTAATTAAAAATGTAATTTGTGTTGTATTCCGCTTCATAACATTTGAATTACAGTGTAATCTTCAAATGGTACACGGAATATATATATATATATATATATATATATATATATATATATATATATATATATATATCAAAAGTCCTAGTCTAAATCTTCAAATAATGACATATTGGCAAGGAATGTGAAGTTAACATACCCAAAAGAAATTACTTGGGGCATCTGTAGTTAATGACAAGTGCACTCCCAATATTTCACACTCACTCATTTTACCCTCACTCAAATTGAATACTGTCACACCGTATGGACTAGTATGTTAACGTTATCAGGGCACTATATTGTCTAACGATTATCATGCTATAAGGCAGTATTACAAATAACAATAGCATCTAAATTAAGTTATACATTTTTGAAATAATTAACTTTACAACTGGCCTTTTGAAACGTACGTGCAGTGTATTTCATATTGAGGTGATTAGATTTATTTGGTCTAATTTCCGGAAATAATGTGCATAACCAAATTTTTATTGCTAGTGATCTTGATATTGGGTAATTAAAAAAAAAAATCAGTGTCAGAAAGTTCCCTATGTTATCAGGTGTGTTACGAGTGTGGTATTAATCTTAACTGAAACTGATATTTATATTGACTGATATCTTAAATTCCTTTTACTAGAACATGTAGGAATTACACAAATTACCAAAATACGATTTTATTAGTCAAGTTGAAAGCAAATGAAGTTTTACATTATGAAGATGTGGTCAACTGTCAGAATATTCATTTCAGTGTGTCACTTTCACTACCACTGTAATTTTATTCTGACCATTAATTTTATTAGATCAAATTTATAAAGCAATTGTACATTTTGACGTATTACTGCAAATACAATATCTTTATTAATTCCTTCATATATTCTTAGATGACACAGATTTAATTTTTATGAATGGCATCTTCTGGAGTCCCCGAAACTAATGCGAACATAGAATGCTGATAAGTTAAGAATACTTAGCTGGAAACGCAAACTGAACCACAAGACCACAGCGTATCAAATAAACAACACGTCTTTCTTCGCGCTAAGAACATTATAAAGAGTCTGCAGTCATCTGGTTATTCTCACTGTATCAAACTGCAGCTGTTGATTGAGTAAACTGTGAGTTAAAGAACCAAAATTTTTGGGTTACACCTTATTAGTGCCCTCTGTATATCTTTTTACTAAGCAATTTTACATTACTCTGATGAAATACATTAAAGGTCAGCCCCCACCTACCGCTACAATGAAATGTTTTGAATAACATTTTAACATATTTTGTTCTAAGATACATTTAAACTAGACAGCAAAGCTGACAAATATACAGACAGCATACAGTAAACAAGGCAGCAAAGCTGTCAAATTTTTAGACACGCAGAAAAAAGTGCAGGGAACAATGATTTGGCCTATTTTGATGCATTTTTAATGCTTTAAAACAGGATAATCACTCATACTCTTTTAATTTATGAACAGGCAACATGGACATTGAACTAGCAAGTGATTTATTTTCATTGGATATAAAAGCCACTACAAATGCTTATGTGTGGAAAATAAAGTTTTCACAAAAAATAATAATTACTGTAAATGCACACTGATCATGCTGATTTTGGAAAGCAATCTGCCTCTTTACCAAACAAAGCTAATCAGCAATTTTAAAGTAAAACAAAAATACGGTTTTAGCAGTTATCACTCATCAGTCACTGTCTATTCTCTGATTTTTNATATTGGCAAGGAATGTGAAGTTAACATACCCAAAAGAAATTACTTGGGGCATCTGTAGTTAATGACAAGTGCACTCCCAATATTTCACACTCACTCATTTTACCCTCACTCAAATTGAATACTGTCACACCGTATGGACTAGTATGTTAACGTTATCAGGGCACTATATTGTCTAACGATTATCATGCTATAAGGCAGTATTACAAATAACAATAGCATCTAAATTAAGTTATACATTTTTGAAATAATTAACTTTACAACTGGCCTTTTGAAACGTACGTGCAGTGTATTTCATATTGAGGTGATTAGATTTATTTGGTCTAATTTCCGGAAATAATGTGCATAACCAAATTTTTATTGCTAGTGATCTTGATATTGGGTAATTAAAAAAAAAAATCAGTGTCAGAAAGTTCCCTATGTTATCAGGTGTGTTACGAGTGTGGTATTAATCTTAACTGAAACTGATATTTATATTGACTGATATCTTAAATTCCTTTTACTAGAACATGTAGGAATTACACAAATTACCAAAATACGATTTTATTAGTCAAGTTGAAAGCAAATGAAGTTTTACATTATGAAGATGTGGTCAACTGTCAGAATATTCATTTCAGTGTGTCACTTTCACTACCACTGTAATTTTATTCTGACCATTAATTTTATTAGATCAAATTTATAAAGCAATTGTACATTTTGACGTATTACTGCAAATACAATATCTTTATTAATTCCTTCATATATTCTTAGATGACACAGATTTAATTTTTATGAATGGCATCTTCTGGAGTCCCCGAAACTAATGCGAACATAGAATGCTGATAAGTTAAGAATACTTAGCTGGAAACGCAAACTGAACCACAAGACCACAGCGTATCAAATAAACAACACGTCTTTCTTCGCGCTAAGAACATTATAAAGAGTCTGCAGTCATCTGGTTATTCTCACTGTATCAAACTGCAGCTGTTGATTGAGTAAACTGTGAGTTAAAGAACCAAAATTTTTGGGTTACACCTTATTAGTGCCCTCTGTATATCTTTTTACTAAGCAATTTTACATTACTCTGATGAAATACATTAAAGGTCAGCCCCCACCTACCGCTACAATGAAATGTTTTGAATAACATTTTAACATATTTTGTTCTAAGATACATTTAAACTAGACAGCAAAGCTGACAAATATACAGACAGCATACAGTAAACAAGGCAGCAAAGCTGTCAAATTTTTAGACACGCAGAAAAAAGTGCAGGGAACAATGATTTGGCCTATTTTGATGCATTTTTAATGCTTTAAAACAGGATAATCACTCATACTCTTTTAATTTATGAACAGGCAACATGGACATTGAACTAGCAAGTGATTTATTTTCATTGGATATAAAAGCCACTACAAATGCTTATGTGTGGAAAATAAAGTTTTCACAAAAAATAATAATTACTGTAAATGCACACTGATCATGCTGATTTTGGAAAGCAATCTGCCTCTTTACCAAACAAAGCTAATCAGCAATTTTAAAGTAAAACAAAAATACGGTTTTAGCAGTTATCACTCATCAGTCACTGTCTATTCTCTGATTTTTCATGTCAGTGGGGAGTTGTCCAATCCTCTTTGATGCTGTCAGGAAAATAAAGTTTTCACAAAAAATAATAATTACTGTAAATGCACACTGATCATGCTGATTTTGGAAAGCAATCTGCCTCTTTACCAAACAAAGCTAATCAGCAATTTTAAAGTAAAACAAAAATACGGTTTTAGCAGTTATCACTCATCAGTCACTGTCTATTCTCTGATTTTCATGTCAGTGGGGAGTTGTCCAATCCTCTTTGATGCTGTCAGGAAGTATTCCAAAGCTCTCCTTATTATTGTGTAACCTTTAACAAAGCAAGTGAGAAAATTAATGAAAGAATCATCAATATTTCACAGTAAAACGATACAGGTATGCAGCAAAAAAATCCTATGACCTCTCTTTTTAAAAAAGATTTAACTCCACATGGTGCTGAAAAATGTTAATTTTGATAATGTTGTACCTAAGGGTGCATTCCCAGAGATTTAGGTCGATCCACAAATTTAGATTTAGATCGACCTAACTCCCTGGGGGTTCACGCCGAGCGCGCACCATAGTTAATTATCCCCTTACACCTTTTAGTAGGCGGAACAGACGCTTAAGCCGGCTAAGCTGACAGTTATCTAGTGAGACTCCCCACAGTGATAGATCGATCTAAAATCTGTGGGAATGGGGTCTAAGAAATCTAGGTAGAAAAACCGGCAAATATACAGTTCCAAACAGCAAAAACATTAAAGTCAAGCTCATGTTAGTCAAAGCCACTCATGACATCAGTGTGGGCTTACTAGAGTCTGTCTTTAGATACAACATCTACATTTTAACTCACCAGTTAACATTTCCTTGTTGATAAAGTACTGTTCATCATGAAAAGTCCACACTGCTATTCTTCTCCATCTTTCTGTGAATGTAGACATGTTTTTCACTTTGAGGAATCCAATTTCTTTTCCCAGTATTGAACACCATCTACCTTGTGAAGGTTTGGTGGAATCTTCTTCACATATTTGTCAATTTCTTCTATTCCTAACTTTCCACACAACCCACAATACTTCTACACTCGTAGGGGTTCATCGCATCTAATGATTCTTCCTTCATCAGACCGGACTGAAAACAATTATCTAGTATTCCACTGAAGACTTCATGATAGCCATGATGGCGTCTCAAATCACAACCAATGCAAAGCAATTTAAAAGGAGAGGTACATTTATTTTGGTTTTGTATTGAATCATTCACTTTTTTATGAATGCAGTATCTGGCTTGCAATCCGTACGTAGGTGAGACTAAACTAAGCTATAAGTATTCTCCCCTCTGATATCTTGTGCATCAGCCATTAAGTTGTCAACAACTTTTACAATCATTTCATGATCAGATTAACGCATTATACTAAATCGACATGTAATATCGAGCTGATACCTCAATACTTCTTAAATAATTCTGCCTGTTCTGTAATATAGAGACCATTCCCACAGATATCTGGATCGATCTATCTCCCTGGGGAGTCTCACTAAATTGCTGTCAACGTGACCGGATTAAATGCCTGTCACGCATAGTAAAGCTGCAAGGGGGTAATTATCTTTACCCGGTAGCTTATTCGGTAGGCATGGCAGATATTAAAGCTGGTTAATAAATAGACATCTAGCCAAAATCTTATCAACAACAAGACAGAGATGGCTGTCGTACAGATGTATAAATGCTTATGGGATACCGAACAACCGTATTTTATCGTACCTTCCAGTTAAGGACGCAAACAACCAAACTATCCTTATACACGTATGACCTACTTGATAATGTACTTTGTTTAGTAGACACAGTAAAAATAGCAATTGCAATGTAATTACAACGTAGTCAAGCCCAGCAACCAGGAAGTGATGTTTGACTCTTTGTGATAGCAGACGGAAATGTATTGCTTGTAGCGGAATAAGATCCCCATATAAACGTACAAGTACCTTTCAAGTCCCCCAGGTAAGTTTCAAGATATATATGTTTGTAGAATGTATTGTGTCACGATCGAACAAAAAATATACTTATCTTAGAAGTGTTTGGTTACTTAAAAATGCCACTCCATTTCCCCCATATCATTAACAGTCCTGATAGCTTGCGTCTGGCTTATACTACTTGTGAGGACATTAAAAAGTCCTCGACGCCCGTAAATAGGGGCTTTGACAAAACATAAGCGTTTTGCCCAACTAAATAATGACTATTCTCCTGTATACATTGCACTGTACATTGCATGGAGGAGGCATTACATCGCCCTGTGTGTTCGTGTCATAGTACTTGTGAGTCATTTCATATATATGCCGGTACACTATAAAAAACGTTTCCAATTCCAGTGCTTATTATAAAGAATGCAGCGAACAGGAGGGGAGTTTATGATGTTGTTATTCCTCTCCGCTCTAGTATTCAATCTGACCGGTAGAGCATCCACCTCCACAATTGTCAGTTCTTATCCAAGTGGGCAGACAACGGTAGAGTTTAACAACATGGTGATTGACAACGTGACTGGAACCGTATATATTGAGGCTGTTAATACTTTGTACCGACTGAATGGCGACTTGCAACTGTTACAGAGCGCAACCACTGGACCAGTCACGGATAGTCCTTACTGTAGTCCACCTCCTTCTTCCTGCTCACAGAGAACACTCACAGACAACTACAACAAAATTTTGGTAGTAGACCAGTCTGGGGGTAAACTGATATCTTGTGGTAGCGTGTACCAAGGTACATGTGAGTCTAGACCTGTCACTGATTTAACGCAGGTTACCCCACATCGCGGCTCTGACCCTTTGGAAACTTACGTTGCCGCTAATTCTCCCGATGCTTCCACTGTGGCTTTTATAGCACCGGGACCCAACTCACAGGACGTGTTATATGTGGCTTCTACGTACACGGGGCAGGGGGAGAGTGGGAGGCTTCGGGAGCAGGTGGCGGCTGTTAGTACAAGATCTCTACAGACACTGGAATTAACGAACTACAACGCACTGTCTGGTTCAGGAACGTACATAACCCTCTCTGACACTGCCCGGACTATTTATCCAGTAAATTACGTATCTGGTTTCTCTCTGAACGGTTATAGCTATTTAATCACGAACCAAAAGACAGCACTTGCAAGCACAGAGTATGAATCGAGATTAATTCGAATCTGCCAGAATGATATTAACTACTACTCATACTTCGAAATGCCCTTGCATTGCGCAGTGCCCAATCGTAATAATAACGTATGGTTCAATATTGCTAAATCCATATCGGTTACAAACTTCGGAGATGATGAGGTGCTAGTGGGTTCATTTTTCAGAGGATCTAGTTCAGCTTTGTGTGTATTTTCAATGGAGAGTATAAACATCATTATTAAAGAGAAATACGAACAGTGCTACGCTGGGAATGGATATACTGAGGCTGCAGCACATTACTACCGTTCACGATGCGTTTCCGTGCCAGTGAGTAAACATTTAATTGTTGCTGTTCAATTAATCTTATCATGAAAATAACATATGCTCAATCTTACAGGCCTCTTTTATCTAATAGCGGATAGTCGATAAAGTTACAGTCCATCTATTTTCATCGTCCTTCACGTACTTCATATTGACTACATTTATATCTCCAGTCATATAACTACATGTATGGGTCAAACTACTGTAACCATGACTTTGGCGGCATTAACACGCCCCTAGTGTCATCCACCCCGGCAATATCAACCCCTGCTCTGACAGCCACGTGGCCCACATGGACAGTAGTAGCCACCACAACCACCACCAGCTACACTGTGGCTTTTGTAGGAACTGATGACGGGCAACTAAAAAAGGTACAGCAAACTCAAAGTAACTCAAAGGTACTGAGTTGTTGGTTTTCTTGTATTGATACTCGAACAGCACGCCACTAAATTTCTCGTTTGTTTAATAATGTTAGTAAGGTAAAATTTATCAACATATTGTGTTTTTACACAAAAATTCAAAAGCAAGTTTGATCAAAAAGGGATTTTATATTAAAGTTTAAAGTATGATAAAGCATAAAAACCGTGTTTTTAATAGGTAAATACTTTTTCAAATGTATTCTAGTTTTAAAAGGTTTACTCTGCACATTTTATTCAGACTCATTTAAAAAAGAACATCCGTTTTACATATATGAAATTTCTAACCGTTAAAAATGTCTTCAGATATTAATCCAGTCTAATACATCTGCGGTAGAATATGCATCAGTACAAGTGTCAAACGATGAGGTTAAAGATATACAGTTAGATAGCACAGGAGAGCACGTGTATGTTATGACCAAATACAAGGTGAGTTCTATGCAGCTGGCACATAAGTGGCTAGCAAACGTAGCTTGCATACGCTTGTGTAGTTATATGTGGAAAAAAAACAAAGTACATTTTTAAAAACTTAAAATGGCTCTTTTTAAATGAAAAAAGATTTGCATTTTAAATTGTTTAGTTATGCGTTTAATTTGCCAACGATGATCTAAGATGGACGTGGGTCAAATGTTTGATATTGTTTGGGATGTTTGTATATGCTTGATATGTATCTATACACCTTCAGTATTTTTGCTCAAGGATTGAATGTAATGAGAACAGGACTTTCAATTTAGATTATATAATGAGCCAAATATGTAAGTATATATCAAACTTTTCCCAGATCAGTAAACTGAAGGTAGAAGACTGCGGTAGTTACAACAGTTGTGATGAGTGTCTGGCATCTAGAGACCCGTTCTGTGGGTGGTGTAGTTTGGAGAACAAGTAAGAAGAGAATACTGTGTGTTCACATTTGAACGATTTGCTTGACACACTTTATGACTAAAACTCGCTGAGTAGAAGTTCAATTAAGCATTCAACCTGTTCATATTAAAGTGTATTATTTAAGAGCTACTTGCTGCGTTTTTATATCTTATTTACGTGTGTAAGTATGCGTGGCAAAATGTTGCAGAGGAATAAAATAACGATATTTTCATATTTTATTAACCATGTATTTCCATACAGTTGTATCTACCAACACAGATTGTCTTAAAAGGTCAATTTTGAACGTGTGACTGAAAAACTACCAGTAACCCATGCACAACTTACATCATCCATTTTTGTTATCCAACATGATGCTATGTTATTTTAGGCGGAATAAAAGGTCGTTTCTTAGTGCAAGGGACAATTTGCTTCACGTGTTTCTTTTTCAGATGCAGCAGAAAAAGTCAATGCTCGGATGCAGATGGCTCAGGAAGATGGCTTCCCTTTGATAACGGACAGTGTACCAAGATCAATACCATTTCACCATCAAACACACCTCTAGCCAGACCTACACAGGTACAAAGAATTGCTATACACGTTGAATTATTTCATCACCAACTTTTGTTTCATTTCACAATACCATCAATAATTTTCTTGGTGAATTTTAATGGACTCTGTCCATCGCTCGTGTAGAGTCCAGAAGAGAACAACTTGTACATGTAGCAATGGTCTTCACTGCCATACATCTTTGTGCATGCGCACTGAGGTAGATAATGTAAACTCTGTACCACAACTCCGTGTGTAAATTATTGACTGATCATGAAGTGCAAGCGGTGCGGTAACCAGTCTCGAGACCATTATGCACACTAAACACCGAAATGTGTCGAGATATCGACATCTCGTACTAGTGCTGGGGTATGATATCACTTTAGTCCGATATACATTTTTAGGTTTTAATATACGGGACCATTCTAACTGTGAATCGATCTATCTCCAGTGGGATTCTCGCTAAATTGCAATCAGCTTAAGCGGCTTAGATGTTCGTCACGCCTACTGAAGCTGCTAGGGGGTAATTAATTATTGTTTAGCAGCTTCAGTAGGCGTGGCAGATATCTAGGCCGCTTAAGCAGAAAGCAATTTAGCGAGAAACTCCTTGGAGATGAATCGACCCTGTTAGATGTAGGTATGGGAACCCAGAAGTTACCATCTAAGCAAAGAACCACTATTTCATTCGTGTTTGTAGGTGAACCTATCTGTAAGCCTGCTACCCCCAGGCCAGACCTACCAGTGTGTATTTGATACCACAGCTGTCAGTGCAACAGTTACTGGGGGGAACTTGGTGACATGTGACACACCCACCAGCTTGCCTACTATACCAACTGGGGACGGTAAGGGGTGTAGTATTTCATGTACAGGGTGACCATCTAAAACAATCTACCTCACTCTTATCCATAAATACATAATCAAACTGTTGACAATACTCATATATCGTATTTTAATAGTAACAGAATAGCTTTTTTTAATGTACCTTTTGTTTTTCAAAGAATTTTTATATGATAAATGTGCCAACCAACAGTTGTAAAATAATAGAATATTAATTGAAAACTATAATTCTACTAGAAATTCAATTATTTTTTTATATTGGAATTTGCCTATTACGGCAACAATGGATCACGTTTGTTCTTAAAGAATCTATATATCTCTAATAAAACACATTTATTAAATCGCATGCTAAAGAAAGTATGGCTGTCATTCCAGATCACATCACAATACCATTATCTATCAAATCATTAGCGACAGGAGTCAAGTTTCTAACGACCAACTTCACATATTTTGACTGCGGCGCACACTCAGGGTATTGTATTGTTATACATTATCTCTCTATCTTATTGGAATGACTACGGAGTCCCTTTAAGTTCAAGAAACAGTTAAAATGCGAAGTTTAGATGTTTAGATGTTATTTGCTGCGATGTGTTTTCGAACCAATTTTTGGTGTGAACAAGGGTGTCACATGACCTTATTATTTTCAATATATGATATGATATGATGTATCCTAAGTGGCCACATCCCAATTGGGTTTTTGCATTGTTATATCTTCATCTTTATCTAATCAGGATCATTCTTTAAGGACACATAACTTTTATAATCATTTATAAAAAGCCATCTGCACTAGCATAACCATGCACCTGTACATATACCTGTACATATGCAAACATATAAATGTGGCTCCTTAATTAGTATTTGAAATTATTGTTAGTTGTGTGTGTGTGTCCCGTTCCTTAAATGCCCCTATTCCACACCGACTACGAATTCCACGGATTTTAGAAATCAAGAGGAATCGCGGGATTTTGCATATTTTAGTAGAATTCGAACTGTCCTTGCTTGGGCTTTACTTCCGAAATGGATGTTCAACACAGGGAAGACTGCTTTGAAACTTTCGTGCCAATTCTTAGTCGCTGTGGAATAGGGGCATAAGAAAACACCATGCACAGGGATACAATAACACATTATACACACACACACACACACACACACGCACGCACGCACGCACGCACGTACATACAGTGAGGATATGTGACTAATACTGTAGTTCTTATTGTTAGATGAGTTTCTTGTACCAACGGCAGGTTGGTCTGGAATTGGTGAATATATGCTAACAGTTGTATGTATGTATTACTGTAGGTGTGTGTCCTGTACCAGCAGTAGTTGGGTCTGTGACTGGTGTATATATGCTAACACGTGTATGTATGTATTATAACTGTAGGTGTGTGTCTTGTACCAGCAGTAGTTGGGTCTGTGACTGGTGTATATATGCTAACACGTGTATGTATGTATTATAACTGTAGGTGTGTGTCTTGTACCAGCAGTAGTTGGGCCTGTGACTGGTGTATATATGCTAACACGTGTATGTATGTATTTTTACTGTAGGTGTGTGTCCTGTACCAGCAGTAGTTGGGTCTGTGACTGGTGTATATATGCTAACAAGTGTATGTATGTATTATAACTGTAGGTGTGTGTCTTGTACCAGCAGTAGTTGGGTCTGTGACTGGTGTATATATGCTAACACGTGTATGTATGTATTATAACTGTAGGTGTGTGTCTTGTACCAGCAGTAGTTGGGCCTGTGACTGGTGTATATATGCTAACACGTGTATGTATGTATTATTACTGTAGGTGTGTGTCCTGTACCAGCAGTAGTTGGGTCTGTGACTGGTGTATATATGCTAACACGTGCACGCACGTCAGCAGTACTTGTAGTCCTAGTGGAGGGGTGATACCTGGACAGAATGTACGTGCAATTCCTTGTGGAGTACTCCGTGTATACCTTATTTCTTGAAAATTTACATTAAGCCAGATAATACTGGTCAGTCATAAGACATTTGTTGTTTCAAGTAAATGTGTTTCGTATTGGTTCTCTTAAATATGTCAACAGATAAAGAAAATAAAATTCAGTTTCTGTTGCTTGTGAAATATGCGAAACATCATTGAAATGAGAAATGAATATTCTTTATCTATGCAATAATCTTTCATTTCGGTGTTCAAGAACAGAAACATATTCTATTAATTAGGAATCGCACTGTCTTGTTTCCATTATTTCAGAGTCTTGCCAATGTGGCTATTAAAGGTCCCACAAAGTGTCCCCAGCTCCTGCCACGTGCACAGGACGTCCTGTTACCTGCTGGGGTCACCAAGGTGATCTCACTCAGTGGGAAGAACCTACCTGTGCCACAGGTAAAGATTTACTTATAGAAAACACGTTGTTGTTAGCAGTTTGTACATGTAGTTATACACTCCTCCTACTTATGTTTTTATTCATATACACACACCTTAGAATTATGAAAAGATAAACTGTGATTTTTCATTCTTACCTTTAAGCAAAAGTTCAGTTCCAAATCAGTGTTCATAACAAGGTTGATGTATCAGACCTTCGAACTCAGAACAGAGTTTCATTAGGAATACATGAATGAAGTCCCACATTTTGCTGTACTCTGCAATAATTTTGGATAATCTTAAACTCACCCCAATGTTATTCCAGGCTGGCCAAGGTGATTATCAGTGTAAGATAGGTACAAACACCGTCCCAGCTATCAGACAGAATGATAGTGCCATAGACTGCAAGAGACACACTGTGAGTAGATATGATGCAAGGCATATACACGTACTGTAAATATGATATGATGTTTTAAATGGCACGTTTTGTTACAGAAGCTATGAGAATAAGTGATTGAACACTGGTGCCCTCAAACAAGTGATTTTGAAAGGCATATGACCGTAGCCAAACCCTAACGTATGTATGCATTCTAGGCGTGCAACTTCAGTAACGCTTTATATATTGATATTTATAATGCTATAATTGGCGACTCGTTCTTTTCATATCTTAGTATGTGTATACAGCCATCACAGGCCAGGAGAGGCATGAAATTCAAGTAATCTGGAATAATAACCATGTGATAGACCAACCCACCGGCTCTCAAGTGAGCGGTAAGTATATTTTCTTGTGAGGCGCATGTTATTACGCACGAGTTATGAAAAGAATAATAGCATTTTTATAATGGGATAAATTACCCTCTGCATAAGTGCTCAAAATATCGTCATTGGTCTGTTCAACCGACCGTCTATTTAAAAAAGTAGTTATAATTCTATTTTGGTGAAAAAAAAACAGATGAACTCCCACAATCTCCTCAATAATAATTTCTCTCCTAAAATAGAAACATACTGCATGCATATGAACTACTATTTGTAACACTTCAGCACATTATGGATATTGATTATTGATTATTTGGTAAAACACAACACTGAAATATTTTCAATATTTTCCAGCCACCCTGTACAAATGTGACGTGATTGGGAGCACATGTGGCACATGTATTGGTGCTGTGGATACAAAATTTGGCTGTGCTTTCTGTGGAGGGACGTGCAAGTATCGCCCAACATGCAGTGTGCCAGCTGAGAGCACTTGTCCTGATGTCATCATTAATTGGGTGAGTACTGTAAGGTATTGTAAATGTAATGCCCATATCACCATCCAGCCTGACACGTGAATGTGCTTATCACAGCAAGCATTATTTTCTTAGACAAACGTATTAAATTTTTTACAACAAACCGTTATTATTAATATGAAAGTTCTTTGGGGACAAGGTAGAAAAATCAAAAGGCATTGTTCTAGAGAACGTATATAACCTTTGGATATTAAAACATTTTCTGACAGGTATCGCCCTTGAGTGCCCCAGTTGAAGGTCACACCAAGGTCACCATCAATGGCACCAATTTAGGCACCTCTGATGCCAGCATACCCACTGTTAGACTGGCTGGGGTGGCCTGTAGACCTGTTGTAGAAGAATATGTGGTCTCAAAGCGGTAAGGAACAGTGGGAACATGTATATTGGGTTTGACGATTGTCTAAACCAGTACAATTCACATCACCACGGATATTGTTGTTCAAAAACTAGCAGTTTATTGAAATTATATTATTCGTTTCTAGGAGTATTTTGTGACATGAACTTTAAGATTTTACTTTTAAGACGTGATCGCATCAATTTTAATCGGAAATGCAATTTTTGGCATATTTCTGACGTATATGACCACCAGATCCTGTTAGTACCTAAAATCATGTGTGATTCCAGAATTATGTGTACGGCAGCTGAAGCTCCAGGCAGGTTGGGCAGGAATGGTTCCATAGAGATCCAGATTCAGGGTTTAGGCAGGGTGTACAACTACTCCAAACAGTTCAGATATGTGGTGAGTTAGTGTCCTGAAATACATCTATATATCCAAACCAATGGGAATGTGGAAAGGCAGATGCTGGTGGTAGAATATTAGATTTTATACATAATATTAAATGAGTACATTTTGATTTTATTTGGTCATTTCATGATTGATTATGGTGTGATAAGATTATGTGCAATTTCAAGTGTTTTTAAAGGGATACATGTAACAACTGTTAATATGAGATTTAAAATTCCATTGTGAACAACACATAAATATAAATAAGTTCGATACACCACTAAATGTCCTTGCCATTGGTCACGTTGACCTTCATAGGTGACAACTTTCCGTAATAAGCTCTTATGAGGTTATAAAAAAAAACACACTTAAAACAATTGACTTATTTTGAATGTCGAAACGGATTCATGAACCATTGCTGAGTATGGGAACATCGTCTTTTATCCCAGGAAAATCAGTTTTTGGCACTTTTCCCGCCAAAATGAAAGCTGTTTTCCTTTTATTGTCCCTTTCAGGACCCCAAGCTTGAGGCAGTGTTCCCAGTGAAAGGCCCCATGTCTGGCGGCACCAGGCTGACTGTGAGGGGGAAAGATCTTAACGCTGGCAACTTGGACAATATCAGCCTAAACCTGGGGGAGGAAATGTTGCCTTGTGTCCTAGACAGGTTAGGATCCGTCATATATTGTACATGTAGGCTTTAGATGATGTAATTTTTGTTTTAAAAATTAGGACTTTCAGTGGAGGTTATATATGTCTCTTAAATTAGCAATATATGCTTCCATATTCATTTTATTAATTTGGTCTATCTTTTAAAAACGTTTTTTTTTTTTTTTTTGGTAAGACAGGGTAATATAAGCATTATTTCAACAATTGCTTTAAAATGCGTTGTTACATATATAAGTGATAGTTGCACAAGTCTCTTAATATCATTACAAACGATGAAAAACAAAATGATAGAATTTGAAAAATTGTATATGAAATATTATTCAAAATAGAAAAATTTTAAGACATACAGCCATAGTAATGCAGTCTCTTTAGATTCTCATAAAGTATGTCGAAGTGCTTAGAAAGAAACATTTTGTTACATTTCCAGAAGTAGCATTGGTAGCCATTCCACCATATGTACCACTCTAGGGGTCAGTAGGCCAAAGGTTGTTACCTCTGTCAGGGTGTTCTTTGACGGCAATGTTAGAATGCTGGACCAGGACCCCTTTACGTACACTGAGGATCCTGTGGTGGAGAAGATAATGCCACTAACCAGCTTCATCAGGTAACGTACATGACGCCGGGATGTGATAAGAAGTCATATTTTTGTAATAATGTTCAAAGCTGTAATGATTTATTAATTACCATTTAACACAAGTAAACCTTGTATGCTATCATGGCATTTCGAGAATTCTAATATTTTGTTTTCTATGTTTTGATACGTAATATGTCGATATTACTGCTTTGAAAATATTACTGATAAAAGTGCAATGGTTTTTTAAGACAGTTTTTTATAATTAAGCGGAGGGCGGAATTTGACGGTCACTGGGAAGAATTTTGACTCGATTCAACAGCCAAAGATGTTTGTATGGAATGGAAAGGAAAAGTCGCAAACAACGGTATGGAAAAGGCAATTATTTCTTTTAAGAATTAAAATTCTCACTGTCTCTCTCTCTCTCTCACTCTTTTTCTCAGTTGCGGGTGGTTAGGTATGATGTGCACCGTGTAAATTAGTGTGTATAAATGATATGTGATGGGGTAGCTTGTCTTTTACCAGGATATGAGTTGTTACCTGTACCTGTATCTATTTTTAACTTCTACCGTCATAATCAAAATAGTAACTCTCTGATTTTTTTCTTTAGTTGATTTTACAAATAATTCGCCCATTACACTCTGTCAACACGGCGAACATGTCAATCAACTGTTTTTGTCTTCTTGACAGAATTGCCTCCATCAACCAGAAATGTCAGGCACCGTATTAACATGTCCATCGCCCAGAGCGCCCAGCGGGATTATCGCATCGGTCCCCGACACTCTAGGTTCCCTGCGGTTAAGGAGACAGTTGGACACCAATGATGCCGTGGAGATCGGTTTTATAATGGATGGAGTGGTAGCAGTGCAAAATTTAACCAACATAGCTTCAACTCTTCAATATGTCGTGGACCCGTTGTTCCAGAAATTGACCAGCGACGGTTCTAGTGTGAAATACCAAAATAACATTAACTTCGTAATACGTGTGAGGCAATCTTTGCTAAAGTCGTTTTCACAGCAATGAACAAATTTGTTCCAAAACTAAAAATAAATAAATAAATAAATTATGACGGAAATAACAGTATGTTAATGATAATAAAAAATAATGAAAATAAATACTTAATAAATGGAACGGGAATACACTAATATTGTAAAACACACAGACGTTTTTCTACAACCAATGCGTAATTTATTACCACATTTAATGAACCACAATAAAACGTCTATTGTGCGATGATTACACACTAAAATTAAATCCAATATCATTCAACAGGGAAAATATATCAACCTTGCTGCAAGTAAACCAGATGTGATTGTTCTGATTGGTGGACAAAATTGTAACGTCACCGCTTTGACTCAAAGCGTTCTCATCTGCACGCCGCCATATTTTGACTATGGAGATAAACTGGTGACCGTAAGTGTGTCATTCCATTGTAAATATTGGTTTTTTTTTTTTTTATTTTTTTTTTTTTTTTTTTTTTTTTTTTTTGTTCGGCGGTAAATGCATGCCCACGTTTTATGAATGGTACAAAGTGTCGTCTGTCTCCTGCTTGTTTGGAACAAATTAGAGGATACTGCTCTTTCAAATGCTCCACTTCTTAACTTAATGAAAACTTGAACACAAATCTGTAGGAAAAATTGCTATAAAAATGCCCCCTTTAGGTAACTCATTCGGTTTTATTTTTTATTTAAGTCAACTACTTGTAATTATAAGTCACGGTGAACATATTTCACATTCACGCATATTTTGAATAATTGGACGGCATTATTTTTCTTTCCAGATACATATAGGTAACTTACATTACCAAGTGGGATATCTAAACTATGGGGATCCTCCAGTAAGTTATGGCTGGATAGCTGGGTTAATTGTCCCTGTTGTTATTCTATCAGTCATTGGAATCATCACTATAGCCGTAGTCTATAAAAGACGTTCAAAACGCACAACTACCAATCACAATGGCGCCAATGCCACGGAGTACCTCGGTCTAAGCAGTCAAACCACACCGCCACGTGCTGTCCACACGATAGAGGATGCCTTGGCGCTTGTGAAGGATGGCGACTTAAAAGCTGCTTTAAAGCCTGTACTTGTGTGCAGAGAGAGGATTAAACTTGGGAAGTTATTAGGCACAGGTGGGTCAATGTTCATCGTGTAGCATACATGTTCACGTTACTCTGTAGTTAAGGTTCCGTTCACATGTCAAGTCTATTTTCTAAAAATCTATTTTCTATTTGCGGTATCTTGTGATCACGGTCTGTGCCCTAAATACCCCGCGACGTAATTACTGGTAGCGCGAGCCAGTTACTTTCAAAGCTGTTAATAATTCTCGGCTGCGCTCGGAGTGATCACAAGATACCGCGAATAGAAAATACATTTTTAGAAAACAGATTTGTCATGTGAACGGAGTCTAAAACTCACGCTGGAGTCTGAAGTTTTTTAAAACTTAAGTTTCCCCATCAACTCGCCAGTGCCCTGCCCTCTCTCCGGTCAAAGCTTTAGTAATTTGCACAGTGCTTCTGGCCAGATTCATGGGTAGATTCAGCTGGAGTGAATTTTGCATTAAGTATAGTTTATGTGCGCGCTAGGGACACCTGTTATTTACTTTTTTGTTTTCTTGTTTGTTTCAGGACACTTTGGATGCGTATTTGAAGCGATTTATGAGGACAGCGACCATTACAACCCCTCTAAAGTAGCGGTGAAAACTTTCCAAGGTACGTGGTATGGAGTGCTCTATCCTCGTCTTGTGATAATGTATCAATACATGTGAAGATAAAAATATATATTCAAACTGTATTGAATAAATATGTTTCAAATAAATGAATGCTGGTAGCAGTGATGATGAAACACTACGACTACACACACACACACACTATATATATATATATATATATATATATATATATATATATATATATATATATATATATATATATATATATATATCGGTAAACATGCAGATTCTATACATGAACGAAACGTCTCCTACAGGGAAGGGAGCAGATATTCAGCACCTAGATGAATTCCTCAGAGAAGCAGCTCTGATGACGTCATTTCGCCATGATCACGTGTTGGCACTTCTTGGAATATGCTTTGAAGTCGACGGCAACCCCATGATTGTATTACCATATATGGCCAATGGAGATCTTAAATCTTACATCGAAAATTCAAAGAATGTGCGTAACGATTTTTGTTTTTAAAGAACCATGATATTTGTTTAAGATCATATTGGTTAAAAAGTTGAATTAAACGAGTTCATTGGAAAAGTTAGAGAAGATAATTAAGTGAAATATTAGGAAATACAAAGTTTTGAATCAAGACCCGTTGAAAGCGCCTCTTTGGTCAAAATAAAAATTACAATTTAATATCGGGAATATCGTATTAGTTTTATGCTATGGATAACATATGCATATTATGGTATGTTAGGCACCTACTGGACTACAGCTGCTGCAGTTTGGTTTGGACGTAGCCCGGGGCATGGAATACCTTGCTGAAAACAAATTTGTCCATCGGGATTTAGCTGCCAGGAACTGCATGTAGGTAGTTTTCTCTTTCATCTCCTTCACATAAAAACAATACTTAATATAGTACGTTTTGCGTAAATAATAATCTTATAATTATAACCAGTTGGATAAGTTAGCGAAGCAGTTGTTATAATAAGCAAAATAAATTAAAACCTCATTTTCTAGTGAGACATTAAAACGATTATTATTAAAGAGGTAAGCAAAATATCTTAGTTTTTCACATTTTCCAGGCTAGATGACCAACTGCGCGCCAAGGTGGCCGATTTTGGCCTGACTCGCGACGTATACACCACTGAATACTACAGTTCCAGAGACAAGCAGGCCAAGTTGCCGGTGAAGTGGATGGCGCCGGAGTCCATGGAGAGGAACGTCTACACATTTAGATCTGATGTGGTATGGCATGCCGTTATATCTAGTTTTACTTCGAAAATTACTGCTATTTCACCATTATTGGACGGTTTTACATTTTTTTTCAAGTCTGTAAGCTGTTGGACACGAAAAATCAAATTTGTTTTAAAAAATGTAAAATGATTGATTGATATATCAATATGAAAATGAAACAAAATAAAAACTAAAATTAGGAGATATCATGTTATAATCAAGTAACATGGCTTCATCTTTCTCCTCTAAGATTTAGAACGTTTTTGTTTTTAATCTTTTCTCTTTTGTTTATCTTATTATCGTACCTGAGTGGAAGGCATCAAAATATGTTCATAATCGCCTTGCAATAACTGCCGCAACATTTGAAGTTATATAAAACTTTCTGTTGTCCATATATCGTTTTATAATTTATGCTATCCTTTTTTAAGAGAGACAGAGTACAAATGTCAAAACACATTTGTGCTTAATATGTTTATGTTGTCATTATATAAAACTTGCTATATTGTCTACAGTGGTCCTATGGCGTGCTACTTTGGGAGCTGTTCACCCGCGGTAAGGTACCGTATCCTGGTGTGGATGGATGGGATGTTCTACAGTTCCTTAAACTTGGGAGAAGATTGGACCAACCAGACTACTGTCCTCAGCACGTGTAAGTCCTGCTCCCGCGTCCACAAAATAATCTATGTGTGTATTGCTGGGAGAGGGCAAACTTAATTGATCAGTATTAGATAACATGTTATCGTAACAGGTTTTGAATTTTCGGTTCCTTTATCTGGTGCTATCTTTGTATAATTCTGCCTCCTGAATCAGCGTCTCCCTGTACCAGCTACATGCACGTATATCTATATTATGTATATACAGTGTATACACATACATGGGGGCAGGCAAAATCTATATACACGGCATGTATAGACGGGTCTAGGAGTTGGGGGCACAGTTAACCATCAAAACTATAACGGGAAATGAAAAAGGCTTCGAAAATACACTGTAGTTTATAAATAAAGGCAAGTATTTGTCGTATACTGGGATCTGGAGTAGGTTGGCAATTACAATACAATAATATGTTGGTCCCGCTCTTGTTTTCTTGATTGTATTCATTTTTGCTCCTATCTTCTCTTCTTACCAATTCTAGGTATCAGCTCATGCTGAAGTGCTGGTCGTGGGAGCCAGAAGAGCGGCCAGACTTCACCTCTATTGTAACACTTATAGAGGAGACAGTGAGAGATAACACGGAAGTTGGTGGAGAACCTGGTCACACAGAACGTGGGGGTAGGGAGGATAATTACCACGCATATATTGAAGTGGTCTAATAACAGACAGGATATATTATTTGTAGATCTATGCAATTGAATCCAGATCACTTTTGGACCGTGATTTTCAATAAGTTTTGACGATGACAATGCTGCTTTTGTATTTGCCTGCCAAGCATGTCAAATAATTTTATAATTAAATATATCATTCTGTTTAACAAAATAAATACTTCCATTCCTACCTCCCTCTAATTTGGATATTGGAGGCGGTCACCTAATTTTACCAAATATTTGCTGTCTCAACGCATGTGGCGCACAGTGTTCTTTAGGATCTGTATTATCACCTGATGTGCATAGCATGTAAGAACAAAGTTGGCCCAAAGGGTGCGTGAAATCATGGACAAAGTAAATCATTTAATGATATTGAATATTTAATAATTGATGAGCATATTGTGAATCCAGTTAATTCTGCCAATAGGGAATTTAATAAAATAATGTCACATGGTGTACGTTTTCCGGCTTAGATACAAAACCCAACACCTACTTGTGGCAAGCTATTGTCGCTCCAGTGATGTCTTATGGTCATAATGCCTTACGTACTATGTCCAAGCGTCTAAAGATTATCGGTAAACTTCAAAACAGACAAATACCATTTAATGGGCCTAAGGCCTAGATCTCATGCCTCTCACCATTTACATATCCATAAGTTTCAAAAGCAATGGGTGAAAGGGCTGACGGTTTAAAGTATTTAGTTCGTGTTTATGTAGTGTGATACATTTAAATAAACATTGAAACTGGAATCAGATTTTCTCCCACATACTGTAGCATACTGTTGCCATTTCGACTGCATCGGTTTCCAAAATGCGATAGCTACATAGGTATTTATCAGTGATGGTATTTATCAGTGTTATTTTCTTTTTTAACCTCTTCTGTGTATCGTGTATTTTCAGCCTCTTGATGTCAAATATGTATCACTTTTTTCCGCATTGCTAAAGGGTTAAGATTTTAAACGTCTTAAATGAGATTGAAGGCTAAATAAACAAAGCAATTGGTCATTATTAAAATGAGTATTTAAAAAATAACTGCTTAAATCCCGTCGGCTTATCAAAATTCTTTAAAGTATTTGGGGCCATTTAGAATAAATTATCCGAGTGCTTACAGATTCGTTAGCTAAATATGGCTGGCCACAGTTCAAAAGCGATACCGCTAATTCCATGGTGGTCTCCCCGCCCCCACTCTCGCCGTCGCGGCAGGGGCCTACCAATTAAACTTCGGAGCCAAGGTTTAATCGGTTAACGGCGCGTGTGGAGGCAGGGAGACCATCAGGAATCAGTGGCCTCGCTTTTTAAGTTTGGTCGGCCATATTTAGTCGGCGGATCAGTAAGTACTCGGATCATCTATTCTGAATGACACCTTTGTCACAACTTGAGCGCATTCTGAACAAGTTGATCTGATTCTAATCGAACCATATACGGCCAAATTAATGTCGATTACTTAATGTGTACTATTCCGCCGATGGTCCCCCCGCCCTCACACGCGCCGTCCCTGAAGGGGCCTAGCAATTGCATATCAGAGCCGAGATTTAATCCGTTTTACATTTAAGCTTTTCGACAGCAGCCCAAACTGAACGCGTAAAAAATCCCCTACAAAATGCTGAATCTGGTGCCACCTGCTCAAAGTTCCGGTTGCCGATGACGCTGAGCAAACGAAATTTTAATAGATTTTATTGCAAATTTACAGTTTTGTAATTCACACTTCTTGACGTATTGTCCTATTTCAAATTATTTTACTCCGAATATCAAAACTAAAATCCTCCTCGCCTGAATCTCGCCATAACTCTGACAATCTGGGGAATTTTAAGAGGACTTAACCCATCTTTAGCGCTGGGTGTTTAAATTCAGCCATCCCCAAGAGCTACTGATTTGCCAGGAGGTCTAAAATGTGTTAATAATAATAATAATAATAATAATAATAATAATAATTATTATTATTATTATTATTATTATTATTATTATTATTATTATTATTTTATATTTTTTCGGCAATTATCTGATGAAATTTGATAAATGCTTTACTTTTCCTCAGATAAGAAAAATGAATTTATGAATAAAAAAGAAATCAAAAATTCAATTTTAATACCCTTTATTGCGTTTGTTGTTCATCAAGCCCTCGTCCACAAAAGCAATGTGAATTAAATTAAGCAAAGGGGAGGATAACACGTCTGATTGCTGATCTTAACTTTTTCCGAGTATGGATTCTTAAGATAAAATGCGTTTTCGATAAAGCTATACATAAGTTTATCTTTGTTACGTAAATGTGTGGGGTTTACTTTTTTTAGCTAGCGATGAAGCTCCTTAGAATCCAAATTATCTTCTTTGTTCCAAGTCATGATGGTGGATTCAGCTAGAACGATTTGTTTTCTTCTTTACACAGCCATTACGACATCTGTAAACTCCTCCTCGGAAATTTGATCAACCCTGAAACATAAGTTTAACTTCTATGTCATAAGTTAAAATACTGATGGATCTTTGAAGATCTACAATAAAGATCTAATATGTAAACCACGCATCCTGTTGTGGCGGCACATTGTGTAACTACCTATATATAATATGGAAATGAAAGATGAGACTGTGTTATTTAGTTTGAGTACAGATTTTCAAGAAAAGGCGTGCCCTTAAAGGAAAAGACTAATTAATTGATATAGCCTGCATGGATACTTACATAATTACATGATTATTTGAATGCAGTTTATCCATAAAATCTGTTATGGCGGCACAATGTTTCAATAAAATTTTATTTTGTAACCTTAAAGTATTATATTTGATCAAATGTCATATTGAACCATGTTTCAACAAATACACACCCATATCAAATGTCCATTCTCCAGCCATTTTGTACCTTTTTGCTGTTTTTATAATATGTTTTCTGGGTGACATGTGATTCGGTTTCTACTTCAGATCATTTCAAACATTTTTAATGCAGATGTAGCTTTGAAATTGCCAAAATTGAGAAATGCATTTTTTTAGATAGTTCAGTGGATCACTTGACTTTAACTGTACTGAAGAAAGTTACCCATACAGTGTTCACTTTGTAGATGCGTGTGAGTAAACGATATAAACATTTGAGATAGAGACCCGTACATTGTGAACAGTTTGAACAAATAGTGCCATCATACCTTTTTCTGTCCATGTCACTGAATACAGCTCTGGCATATGACACGTTGTCAACTGCTCTCTTTTTGTCACACGTGCAATAGGAGTACCTGTAATTAAATAGTACCGAAAGCAATGAGTCAGAAATGTCATTAGCGTTTTTTGAAGGATCTAAGCAGTACGTCTGCTAGGTAGTAACACACGGATTACTTTGTTCCATCAAGGATATTGTTGTCTAGAAAATTTTACCTTATTTTGAAACAACTGGCCAATAGATTCTGATACTCAAGAATCAATATGATCCAAATCGATGTGTTTCACTCTGCATTTTCAAGCAAGACCCAATACTTACAGAGAATCATATCTGTATACAGTGTTAACACAGTCCTCACTCTTTCTACAGCCACCTTGACAAGCACAACCGAAGATGTTACACGATCCAACACCACAGTACGGAGTCCCCTGCAATAGGGTAAGTGAACTGTATGAGCGCTTTCCATCTCATTTACACGCGTAGAATCGATTATATAACACGCGTTTAAATGTAGAGCTATGCTGTTGTTCACATCACACTCGGAAAGATTTTGAATTTATTGAATTTCTCATGACGAACGGAACAGCCAATGTCATTGGAAAAGCAGATTTCGATTCCTTCATCCGCGTGCTTCAGATTTTGAAAACTTAGAGCAGACGAACGGCACTAAAAGCAGTACGTTCATGTTTGATGCACTGCATCTGACACTATTTTGGGATCAAACCAAGACTGTCGTCATAAGCAAGTTGCGCGAAAACCGCGTTAAACTAATGCACTTTCAGGATATCAGATACAGGATTATATAAGATGCTTCCAATGTGACACACACAAATACACTCAACTTCTCAGGTTTTGTCTCAGTATACATGAAATTGTTTTAGTGACGTTTAATCTATGGTGAAAAATTAATATCACATTATGCGTTCATTGACGTACCATTTTGCAGTCGGCACAGTAATCGGAACGTACGATAATACAACAGACTGCCTGCCCAACTTCTACCATGCTTGCTGCAACAAAGACAGCAACTAGCAAAATGGCACTACAGCTCACCATGGCCTGAGATAGCTGAAAGAGTAATAGGAAATCAACAAGATGAAATTGTGCAACGACAAAATGACGTTTGTTCACTTCAAGACACTGTAATAACTCACCAGCTGAGTTGTTTGAGATTGGTTTGGTGAAACTGTGGCAACTCTATTTACAGCCTCTATAAATGTGCCTCTAGTCTCAGTGAGTCAGCGGTACCCTATGTTCAAGAGCAACGTAATGCATTGTGTTAAATCCTTAATTTATATGAGCTCTACCATCAGCTGCCCCATAGTATGAGCAGCAGAGCAAAGATAAAACAAGGATTAGTCGAACTCCCTAAATATTAAGGGTGGACTGCGTCGTGCTGGCTGTCCTTTCAGTAGGTTCACCGCGTTAACATGGACTACTTTTATTTTTTTACAATACATTTAATGTGGTTGGTGTGTTATTCCCAACTTTGACGAATGTACCTATATTAGCACATAAACCAGTTTAAGCGGCAACACGCGTCATGCTACACGTTTACATGTAGTGCCATGCTTGTGTTCACATCACAATCGGAAAGATTTCGAATTTATTGAATTTTCAACAGACCTCATGCTACACGTCATATTTATTTTTAAAAATACAAAGGAAATGATGACATAGTTTATTAAAAAATATTGAATAGTGATCAAATGTGCATTGGGTGGCAAACATGGACATTAACCCAATATTCATTAAAAATTGGTGTAGCACAGTCTATAGATGAGTTTGTACTAGTACATTAAGGTATACAATTGAAAAAAAAGCAAAAACAAGCTTATTTTGTTTTGTACTACCACCAGATTTTAAATACAAAATACGAATGTGTCTATATAATACAATGTAGTTGTATAAATAAATTCTATAGTGATACGAATAGGCTTTTCATTATACTGAGGTATCAAAAAAAGATGTATCTTTAAATATTTTTAATGCAAAGCTCTTTGACAGCAATGTGGTATACATTCTTTAAATGAGCTCGAGTATTATTGATCTAGCGCGCAATTCAATCGATAGTAGTTTTCTTTTCCTTCAAGAAATGACAACTTTTCAGCTAAGGATTGTTAAACTTTCTGTGATCTTTTGTATTTCAATCACTTACCGTATCTTTGATTAACGCTGCTAACCTTCTTTGTTTGAATTTGTCACAGTTCTACATAATTTGATGTTTAAATATGAATAAGTCGTTGAGGGTATTGGACCTAAAAGTTTTAACAAGTTAGTCTACGATAGTCGCAATTTAACCTGTGTAACAGTATATGAGCCGGATTCTACTGATATTTTGTCCTACTGGTTCTAAATAGATGACGACTGCTCTTAATGAATTTTGACCCGTCCCATGTTTCTAGTTTCAAGAAAAACAAGCACGTTGTTACCGTGTCTTTAGCTAAGCTATTAAGATTTGCATTCAGTTAATTATGGAATAGAATTTTTTGGTTTGATAAATCAGATAACATGTATCCAAAAGGTTTACTGGACTGTCTACTCACGTCCTATAAAAAAGGATCTGCCATATAAAGCAAATTAGATTTCTACTACACATGTGAAACCAAGACGAAAGAGAATGATAACCCATTATGTTTCGTGGTGGAGGGGATCGTTTTTAAAGGATGTGCTTTAAATTGTGCGATATAACTATAGAGTGTTTTTTTAATAGAAAGTAGAAATTCCCATCAAACTTTTCATACCCACCGCCACTAAAACAAAATTTAGAGCGAAAGAGAAGGTAAGTCTGAGTGGCGCCCTTAACTTTAATAAAATTGCCCTCAAACATATAAAAGGGGGCATTCCTAATATAGGATACCTACCAGCCGTGTGGTTTGCTATTGGCTTGATGAAATCTGAAACTGAACTAATTTTACTCGCAAATTGGATAATATGCGGCTTGTCAGTCCATCATTCCCTGCATTACAACATAAAAGATGTTTTAAATACTCGTTTCTGTGACCTCTAATAGCAGCTTAAATTTGGTTGTAATAGCATTTTAACATTCTGTCGAAATTCAGCACTATGCGGTTGCCCTTTCAGAAGTGACACGCTATAAAGGGTCTTCTTAGTTTTAAGTGATGTACTAAATTTGATATATTTAAAATTAAGAGTAATTTCTCACAATTTGAACGAGGATTCATGTTATCATTATTATTCAAAACTTCAAGGTTGGTATTGAAAAGCTCGGTGAAACACACACCCAGTATTGAGTTGATATGATATGAAAATTAAAAATAGAATCAGATTTTCTCTCACATACTGTAACATATTTTTGTCGTTTTGACTGCATCGGTTTACAAAATATAATTTCTACATCGAAATAAATATGATACTGAAAGTTGATGGTATTTCTCAATGATATTTTCTGCACCAGCCTTCCCCGTGCATCGTGTATTTTCAGCGTCTTGATGACAAATGTGTCTCACTTTGATTCCGCATTGCTAAAGGGTCAGGTTTTCATCGTCTTAAATCAGATTTTAGGTTAACCAAAGCAAATAACCAAAGCAAATAACCAAAGCAAATAACTGCGTAAATCCCGTCGTCTTATCAAAACCTGCAAAGTATTTTCCACAATTTGAGCGCATACAGAACAAGTTGAACTGCAGAGTAACGGATCAGCGAATCTAATACGGCCAAATTAAAAACAATGCCGACTAATCCGCTGATGGTCCCCCGCCCCCACACCTGCTGCCCCTGCAGGGGACTAGCAATTAAATCCCGGAGCCAAGATCTAAGCCCTTTAATAAACATTCATGCTTTTTGACAGCCACCCAAACTGAATGCGCGAATGACTCCTTACAAAAGGCTGGATCTAGTGATGTTACGCCGCTGTACAACCTGAGTTTATTTTAGATTTTATTGCAATTTTACAGTTTTTTTTTTTTAATTCACGCTTTTTGACGTATTTTCCATTTTAAATTATTTTACTTCGACAAACCAAACTTAAATCCCCCTTACCTGACTCTCGACATACCTTTGACAATCTAGAAAATTTAAAGAGCACTTGACCCACGCTTATTAGCGCTTGGTGTTTAAATTCAGCCATTCCCTTGAGCTCCTGGTTTGCTAGGAGGTTTAAAATATGATTATTTAATTTTGGTAGTAATTAACAATTAAGCAACTATCTGTTGAAGTATGATAAAATGAATTAATGGATAAAAAAGAAATCAAAAATTCATTTTTAATACCGTTTATTGCGTTTGTTGTTCATCAAGCAATATGAATTAAGCAAAGGGGAGGATAACACAGTCTGAATGCTAATCTGAACTTTTTCAGAGTAAGGATTCTTAAAATAAATGCGTTTTCGATAAAGCTATATGCTGTAAGCTGTCTTTGCTGCCTAAATATGTAGGGTGTACCTTCTCAACAAGCGCTGAAATCCCTAATAGTCCATACCGTCTTCTTTGTTCCAAGTCATGATGGTGGATTCAGAATAAAGAATAAAGTTTATTTCTTCCCCAAGGAGCCATAACGACATCTGTTAACTGCTCCTTGGAGATTTGATCAACCCTGAAACATACGTTTAACTTCTATTTTATAAAACTTCTTTCTCATCTAAATCCATCTCCCGTATAACACATTTGATAAAAAGGCAATAATTCAACTGCTTTCCTTTTTTAGGTCAGACCAATTTCATAAACTCCCAATGGAAATGCGAAGAGAATCCTTTGCTTCACCATATGTATCGCATTGTATATCTACCTATACATAATATGGGAATGAAAGACAAGAATGTGTTACTATCTTGAGTACAGATTTTCAAGAAAAGGTATCGCCTTAAAGGAAAATACTAATCAATTGAAATAGCCTGCATGGATACTCAGATAGGTTGAGATTGTCTGACAGAATTACATGATTATGTGCAAGTAGTTTATCCAGAAAATCTGTTATGGCGGCACAATGTTTCAAAGAAATTTTATTTTGTGACCTCAAATTATTATATTTAATCAAGTGTCATATTATGTCTTGTTTTAACAAATGCACGCACTTATCAAATGTCCATTTTCTAACCATTTGAACATTTTTTCTTTTTGTATATAATGTTTACTGGATGATATGTGACTCAGTTTCCACTTCTGTTCATTTCAAACAGTTTTAATGCAGCTGTAGCTTTGCAATTGCCAAAACTGAGCAGTGCATTTTTCAAGTTTATCAAATACTTCAGTGGATTACTTCTGTATTTAACTGTTCCAAAGAAGGTTCCCCATACAGTGTGAACTTTTCAGATGCGTATGAGTAAACGATATGAACATTTGAAATAGAGACCCGCACATTGTGAACAGTTTGAATAGATAGAGCCACCATACCTTTTCTGTCCATGTCACTGAATACAGCTCTGGCATATGACACGTTGTCAACTGCTCTCTTTTTGTCACACCTACATACGTAGTATCTGTAATTAAATGGTACCGCAAGCAATGAGTCAGTCACGTCATTAGCGTTTTTGAAGGATCTAAGCGGCACGTCCGATAGGTAGTAACATAGGGATTACTTTTTTCCATCAAGGATATTGTTGCCTAGAAATTTAACTTTATTTTCAAACAACTGGCCAATAGATTTTGATACTCAAGAATCAATACGATCCAAATCGAAGTGTTTTCGAGCAAGATGCTATACTTAAACTTACAGAGAGCCTGATCTGTATACAGTGTCAACACAGTCCTCACTCTTTCTACAGCCACCTTCACAAGCACAACCGAAGATGTTACATGACCCAACACCACAGTGCGGAGTCTCCTGCAATAGGATAAGTGAACAGTATGAGCGTTTTCCCTGCTATTTACAGGCTTACAATCGTTTATATAACACGTGTTTAAATGTAGTGCTATGCTAGTGTTTACATCACACTCGGAATATCGAATTTATTGAATTCGCTAATGACGGACGGAGCAGTCAATGTCATTGGAAAAGTCGATTCCAGTTCCTTCATCCGTGCCCTTCAGATGTTGAAAGCGTAGAGAATTAAGGTTTAACGCGGTGCACTTGAAACTATTTTGGAATCAAACCAAGACTGCCGTCATAATCAAATTTAGCAAAATCCACAGTAAACTAATGCATTTGCGAGATATTAGATACAGGATGAGGTGCTTTCAATGTGATACAAAAAAAACTCAATTTCTCACATTTTGTTTCAATACACATGTAATTGCTTTAGTAACGTTGAATCTATGATTGTGAAAAAAACTTACCTCTTCTTGTACGTTCATTGACGTACCTTTTTGCAGTCGGCGCAGTAAACCGAACGGTCAAGACAACAAACAGCCTGGCCAACTTCTACCAAGCTTGCTGCAACAAAGACAGCAACTAGCAGAATAGCACTACAGCTCACCATGGCCTGAGATAGCTGAAAGAGTCATATAAAATCAACAAAATATCGTTTGTTCACTCCAAGACACTGACTGTAATAACTCACCAGATGAGTTGTTTGAGATTGGTTTGTTGAAACTGTGGAAACTGTATTTAAGCCTCTATAAATATGCCTCTAGTCAGTGAGTCATTGGTACCCTGTGTTAAAGAGCAACGTAATTGTTATATGTTAAATCTTTAATTTCTATGAGCTCTAGTATCAGCTGTCCCATATTATGAGCAGCAGAGCAAAGATAAAACAAGGATTAGTCGCACTCCCTAGAAATTCAGGGTGGACTGCGTGTTGCTGGTTGTCATTTCAGTAGATTTACCTCGTTGACAGGAACTACTTATATTTTATAACAATACATTTAATGTGGTAGGTTTGTTATGTACAACTTTGACGAACGTACCTATATTTGCACATCAAGCAGTACGAGCGGCAACACACGTCATGCTACACGTACCATTGATCAAAATACAAGGGAAATAATGACTGTATTCTATGTAGTTTGTAACTTTATTTAAAAATACTCAACAGTGGTCAAATATGCAACCCCTGTGCTGAAAAACATTTGATACCCTGTATTAAAGCATGCAGGATGTTTTTAAATACGCGTTTCTATGACCTGTAACAGCACCTTAATTTTGGTTGTAATAGCAATGATAAACCAAGAATCAACAACAGTCTGTCGAAATTCACCACTATACGGTAGTCATTTCAGAAGCGTCACGTTATGAAGGGGGTTGTTTATTTTTAAGTGATGTACTTGATTTAAAGACGTATAATTAAGAGTAATTTCTAACAGTTTGAACGAGGCTTCGTGATATCATTTTTATTCAAAACGGCAAGGTTGGTATTAAAAATAAGAAAGCTGACAATCTGAACGATGTATATACTGAATTTATCTATCTATATCGTGGTGGGAATTATTGTTAATATTATTTCTTTCACTCATTCACAAATTGGATAACTATCGCCTGTAAATTGCAATTATATCATGAATATTTCAATGAAAATATGAAAGCGTGAAAAAACACCGTTTAATTTCATATCTTTTTGTACTACCGCTGTAAAATACAAAATGTACCAGCATGTAAACGCTGTATAAACACCGATAGAGAGAAAAACTAAAAAATATACTTAGTCACTAATAAATGACAGTGGGTTTTTACAAAACTCTCTTTTTCTAAATGTCAGCAACGTAGTCTGTGCATCCGATCAATAGCAATGTTCAATTTTTTTCAAAAGTAAGACTTGACAATTGTAGTTAGCATACAGTGAATACCAGCTCTTCTTGTGAAAAGCTATAATAATAATAATAATAATAATAATAATAATAATAATAATAATATACAGACTTGACATTTAATATGGAGGGTTTTTTTTCAAATCATTTTTCATCAGTTTTTTCTGTCCAATGTGGTCCAGGTTTGTTGTTGGACATACGTATGCCATTGATTCGGCGAGTAATGGTCTACCCACATATTGCCTATGTGGTTAAAATATGGCGATTTTGATGACCAAGGGAGCTGCTCATAGTATTGTGAATCATCTGCTATTAAAGGTGCTCTGTGTGAACCGGTGTAAACGGAATGGTAGTCCTAGTAACGCAAGTCTGACCGGACACTAAGTCCTGGGAATGCAAGTTCTAGGTCTAGCGTTTCTAGGAATGGATGTCCTAGGACATACGTTACTAGGATTTAACGTCCTTGGGACAACAGTTACCAAGGAATGTAAGTCCCATTGCAAGAAATGGAAGTCCGGATGGCACCTGTTTTCCTGATTTATACTAGGACTATATGTCCGATTTGACTTTTTCTCTTACACTTAAATGGAAGTTACATATAATAAATAATAACATGTGTGTATTAAAATGATCGGTATGATTACCTTTATTATTTTGATATTCACAAACTGAATGAAAAAAAATTAATTATGAAAAATAACACGTAAGAAGTTGTGATAAATTTATTTTAATTTTAGTAGACCTATTCATTTGTCAGATAAATTTTCAAATTGGAACCTTTAAGGGTGCATCCCCTTTCAATTTGTAGGATGTACGCTCCCGATTTTTATATTCCTTTTACTACATAAGGTCCTAGCCAGGGATCTTCTTGCTTTCCACCTTACGACTATTCGCCAAAGTTCATCATCATAACCATCATCATCACTGCATTGTCCGTCATCCGAGACGTCCTTCACTTTCCTCTTATTTACTTTATAAAATAGCCTGCCATGTTCAATCTGAAATAATCATTACGATATTATATATATTCATAAATTTAAATTAATGACAGACCTTTTCTTCTTTAAAGTGAAGTTTGACGGAGAAAAGCAATAATAAGTATTTGTCCTAGAGATAGTAGTCCCCCGGACCTAAAATCCCAGAAATTGTAGTGCCCCGGACCTAAAATCCCAGAAATTGTAGTCCCCCGGACCTTAATTACCAGAAATTGTAGTCCTCCGGAAACTTATTCCAGGAGCATAGGTCTGACTGACTTACATTCCTAGGAATGTATGTCTGTGTGTAAGCTAATATGGCCTCTGTAAACGAAAATTGTGTGTACTTTGAACATTATGAAAAGTAACTGTAAATGAAAGCTTATTTATAATTCGACTTGCTAGTTCTTTTCTGGGTCGGTGCTGTGCCTATCGGGTATGTGCCATCATGAATATACTGAAATATAACCTCTATGTTGGGTTTAGAACGGGTGCTGCTCGTCCCTTCCATATCCAAAGTCAAGTGAGGGTGTGGTATCAGAATATGAACGTATTTATAGTAGTGCAAGCAAGCGCGTGACATCTGTAACCAGTTTAAATTATCCGACGCGGCAAAGTAAAATGACCAGCAAACATGACAAAGACATAAAAATCACACAAAAGTTTAAAACGCAACTTCAGTTTTATAGGGATTCGAACTCCCACCACATTACGTTCAGATACTGTTCTGGATGCACTTTGTTGCACTGCCTAACCACTACGCCAGAGAGACGAAGCGGCAAATTGGCGATTTTACGGAATAATTATATATGCTCACTAAAGCATACTATTCATGTCACTGGCCTTTACCTAGTAGTAATATAAAGGGACAGACATAAAAATAGGGCGGACTTCCATTTCGCTGACTAATATAAACGAAATGCAGGTCCGCCAGGAATAGAAGTCCTTTCCATATTTATGACAGGAATACAGGTCCCATTAGGACTATTAATCCTAAGGATCGGTGGTCCATAGGACCACTGTTGCTAGGAACCTGCATTCTGTTCACACCGGCAACTAACCATGCAACCAAAATTGTTCCCAAGGTGAGCCCTATCAAATGATAGTCAAATGGTTCCCAGATCATTCCTTTAATTGATCTGGTTCAGGTTTTCATCGCTGACTACCATTGGTGTTTTGGCACCAATGTGGTATCCACTCGAAATACTGACGCTGTCAATGACATACAGGTAGTCACTTTATAAGCGGCACACGCTTCGTCGTTGGCTTCTTCTGGATGTCTGTAAACTCTTTTTTGACTGGTTGAGCGGTACATGTGAAATCTGACCTCAATAAAGAAAGCCACGCGGTTTCACTGTTCTATCCAGAAACGGTAATGGTCCCCAATTCATCAGAGAATCAGACGATGATGTTTTGCTGTTTACTGTTGATTCCTCGGGGATTGTTTGGTTTTCCAACCTGCTAAAACTAGTTTGGTGTTCGCTAAGGGCCTTAAAAATGCGTTTTGGTGGCATGTTACCCCTCATGCTGAACGGATTGGGTGGTTTTTGTGTAGTTGCAGCAGCATATCCCGAAAGACAGCGAGTCCTGTACCCTGGTGGTAAGATTTCGATATATTGGGTGCGGACCATTCCGTTGGGTGCAATAATCTGTCAGCCAATGTCTGTCTTTTTTGCGCCATTCTGCCACAGATTAACAATCCTGTAATACACTGCATAGCTCATTTTACGCACTCTGCTTGTTAGTCCCCCACCTGNATATTTTATATATATTATCATGTAAACTCTCAAGTTAATTGCAAGTGCTTATCCAAAGTAATAGAATCTAAGATTTATTTCCTCTTTTAAGGAATTATTTCCTTGTTAAAACTTTTTGTCCATAAAAATGAAAAAGTCTATATATGACAATTTACAAAAATGAAGCCCAGTGACCTTGACCTATGACCCACTGACCTGATATTCATTAGTACACATCCACTTTCCATGCTCACCAGCCCTATTAATTTAGTAACAACATTGTAGAGCAAAATGTTTTAATAAATTAATCAAACCCATTGTCTACATAGACTTGAATGAATCCACCACGATTTTTTGCCTTAAAAATGGCCAACTTTGGGGTTATTTTTCAGTACCTGTTTTAATACAGCAGTAACTTTTGAAACTTGATTTGGAGTGATCCATATCTGCCTAAAATATTCATGCAGTTTTATAGCTGTAAACCCTGTGAAGATGGAGATATATGCAATTAAAGATGGTAGTGTTCTAGTATGTTCACATTTGATAACAACAGATAAACTAAGGTTATAATAAAATGCAAATAATTTACACATACACAAAGGATCTCATCCATTTGATGCATATTTTCTTTATAATGTATATTGTGTAACATAAAATATAACAGAAATTTGTATATCATGAAAGACAGAATGAAGAAAAAAATTATGGGGACCCTCCCCCACCCATCCAACAAGTTCTTTTTAAATTTTACGCAGCAATAGTAGACTATGGAACATGACAAAACTATGATGTGCATTTGCTGGTAAAATTGAAGTTACAGTAAACTAACACATATATGGTAGCAAATGCTTTGAAAAATTTAATATACGCAAACCATCTTAATTCAACTAGAAAACAAATGAAAGCCATTGGAATATAGCCCCCCCCCCCCCATGGATAGATAAATAAAATTAAGGAATTAATTCTTTTAAACATCCACACCAACCTAAAACTATGTTATTTATAGAACATTATACTGCCATACAATGTACCGGTATCTATTCCTTAAATTAAACCAATAATCTATATTTTCAACAACAGTTTTCATTCAATGGGACTATCATAAAAGTTGTGAAAAAAAGAATGAAAAAATATTAATACTAAATATCAGTGTTGCCTGAAATAAAACTGACTGAACACCAGAAAACTACAGAACTTGGTGTGGTACACTCTAATTATTTCTCTGATCCACATTACTGCTGAGTTTTAGGTCACTTAGAAGAAGAAAAACATGTCCAAGTTAATCTACTGGTCAAGATTTGCATTTGATGAAGTACATGAGATTTGTCCTTCCTGTTATGCTGATAGTCAAGTGGTCTCCTAAGCTTCTCATCTGTTGTTAATCTGGAAATTTTTCACAATATTCTTTAAAAAGATATCTACCATTTTCGTTCATTAATGTTTCAAAATAAAGATTATCATTACACAGTGAAAAAAAATTATATACCCAACTGCAGGAATCATTTTTGTAAGAAAACAACACTTTTTCATATAGTGGACCATTAAAAAAGTGTTGTATACTGCAACTGCTCCTTATATGTCTTTATTTGTACTGATAGTCCCCCACCTGATACGAATAAAAGCGTTTAGAAAAGCTCTTTCCTTCAATATGTGATGTGGCCAAACAATTTTCACGGTGCATGAAGATAAACAGTTAAAGAATATCCACAATAAAATTCGGCAACCGAGAGAAGCGCCAACATATAGATAATTGCGATAGTATTTATGTCAAAATATCAAAATGAATAGCCCCGCCGTTCGAGCCTTTTAACCAATCAAAGCAACGGAAAGGGGGTCAAGTCACCTTCCCACCAGGCCATGCCATGTAAACAAAGCAGCATGGTCGGCTGTAGTGAAGAGTCTGAGGAGGGAGACGCGAAATCTTCGCCAAATTCTCATCTTTCGTGTTGCATGCACATAGAAGAAGGTAGCTAATTAAGAGACTCTAGATACCATCACACGTTTTCGCTGGGAAACTTTTAGAGTCGCAGCGAAACAATGGCTGAAATTTGGCAGCAGAGAAGCCACTGCTGTTCAGTGGATCCGTACGGATTTAGATAGAGCCTTAGAGGATTCGACGATTTGGAAGCCAAACCACGATGTCACTACTCTTGCTACAGAAAGCTAACTAACAAGAAGGGGTTATCTCAGGCGGCAAAGAAGTATAAGAAAGCTGAGAAACAAGGCAGTCTTGCTGAAGAAGGTATGTCAACATATTGTAATTTGTTTTTAAGTCAGCCCCGATCGTGTGATGTTTACATCGTAAATGGCTGATGTCACATAACAATATGTGACTGATAAAAGTGATATGAAAGAAAGAAAAAAAAAGAAAATGATAAAAACAAGTTTATTAGTGTTATTATTATTTTATTTGTAAATACTTAGAGGTTTTAAGATTTGAAACAACTCATTCTCTGTTGAATAAGATAGTAAAAGACCCCATTTCCAGAGATTAGATCGATCTACTTTAGGGGTTCACGCTAAACAGCTGTCAGTGGGGTGGACACGAAAGTTAATTACCCCCTTACAGCTTGTAAGCCGGGTTATCTGACAGTAATCTAGCGAGACTCCCCACGGGGGCAGATCAATCTAAAAGCTCTGGGAATACAGCCTAAGCTAGCTGGATGTTCTTGCCATGATTAACATCTCATTATTAGTTCATCCATATTAGCATTGCATTTACACAAAATAATGTAAGGCTTCACACAACAAGATATACAAACAAATATTATGGTGGGATTTTTATGAGACAGAGGCTTAAGTATCATAGTAGAATATTTTATGTTATTTGTGGAGTGGTCCTCCCCCCCAATACATTGCTGCACACGTGCAACCATTAGTGAATATAAATATGTATAGGCTAAGCCCAACTTCAATGAGAATGTATTTTAGGGATTATTTATTGTATCTTGTGAGCCAGAAAAAGTAGGATAGCTTTTCACAGAACAAGCTGCAATGTGATTAATTTAATTAGGCCTGTTAGGAATAATCCTTGTAACTTTCCCTTATGAATAGAATCAGTAAAGGTATACATAAATAGTATCAATAAAGAATTACATTGACAAACAGTATCAATAAAGGAATAATGATAATGAGTAGGGTGACTGGTAGATGTAGTTCAGTTAAAGAGAAGAGGCACTTTTATTCAAGGCATCTTATATTAATCTGGGCAGCAGAATTCTAGTGGGCTCCCTATTAATTATTAGATCTTTAAGCTTGATTAATTTGTCTTTGTTGCAACAAATATTAAACAGTGGGTCTCATTTGCCTGTTGTTTGTTACAGCTTAGTTCTTCATAAAAGGAACATACTGAGCCACTAATACATTGAATCCTATACCTACCCTATGCCCTTTGAATCATGAGGATATATGTAATTATAGTTGTCAATATCACTTGGTGTCAATCATTTGATAAACTCACATGCTACTGTCTTATCTTATTTCATTATTATTTATTTATTTTATAGTTAAATCATAGTGATTGTATATACAATTGCACTTGCAACAATCAAGAATTTGTGGTCTGCTCTGTATTTACTTAATCATTTGTGTATCCAGGTATCCAGATGTTTTTATTTGAAATATGTATTCTCTGTTGTCTTTTTATTTGTACAGGGCAAATGTTTTTATAACTGAATTTTGAGCACATTACTATTTTTTACATATATCTTTGTTACACCCACTTGGATATTTATCTAACTTAATTTAAGGTTGTTTCTGTAGTAGTCAGTATCTGCACATTATAATTCACTAATATGTATGGTATGAAAAGTAAAATGTTATTTTGCTTCTTTTACAGAACCATCAACCAGTTGTACTCTTCCCAAAATACAAGGTCCATCTCGATNTAACATGATACCAGGAGCATATCATTCCACAGTCATTTATCTCCCCCATAGTATTGGCTCAGTAGGGGTGACACTTCTTTTGTCCAGTGTGTGTAGTTCCCAAATCGAAGCAGATTTGAAGCATGTTTGCAGTATGATTGCAGTAGTTTGCAGTATGATTGCAGTAGTCTACTGCACTGGAGTATCTACTGCGTTTTCGTGCGGTACAGTCTATAGATGGGTTTTGTACTGGTTCATTTCGGTATAAAATTTAAAAAAAAAGCAAAAACAAAAACAAGCTTACTATAAAGAAGGCAACAGATACCCTGTATAGCATCAGGGAAATGATCAGAGAGATAAGTCGCATGGACCGCATTATGGCTAGTCTCTTTTAATATGGTTTTCAAGCAGATAACATAATATTTAAAATAATTTAATACTATGAAAAGCTTGACGATCTATTGAATAACATTTAATAGTTAATACCATTAAACTGATTCACTTTGTCTTTGTCCAAGATTTCCTACACTCTTCTTCACCGTCGGTGGGGCAACTTAGTTCTTACTTTCTATGCAAATCATGTGATAATACAGATCCTAAAGAACACTACGCCTCAGAAAAGTTGAGGCAGCAAATATATGGTAAAATTAGTTTTTTTTTTTTTTTTGCAAAGGTTATAAAATTATTTGACATATTTAACAGGTAAAATACAACAAGTCCTCGTGAAGAAGAATCAACACTGTCATCGTTACAACATATTGAAAATCACAGTCCACAAATAGATTGGCCTCAATAATGCAGATCTACAGATAATATACCCAGCCCGTTATTACACCATTTTCGTATATGCGTCGTAATCATCCTCTCCTGGGTGACCAGGTTCTCCACCAACTTCCGTGTTGATTTTCACTGTCTTCTCTATTTGTGTTACTATAGAGGTGAAGTCTGGCCGCTCCTCTGGTTCCCACGACCAGCACTTCAGCATGAGCTGGTACCTGGAATAGTACCAGACGACAGGGTAGGCACAAAATGGATACAAGCAAGAGAACAATGGCGGCATCAAAATATTATGTTATTATTAACCTAGTTCATATATCAGTTCGTGAAACAAACGAGCCTGGGGGGATTCAGGATTATTTGAAAGGGGCTTCTAGTTTTAGGCCTGACAGGCCGCAGATTCGAAGCCGACCTTCTTCTCCTGATGTCAGAGGAGACATATCTCTTTGCTCTGCATACTGAATGTAGTTGTATATACCCGTTGACTGACTGGTGTTAGCCACGTCCCAGTTCCACTATGAAAAATTTTAGTCAGTTTTCGCACGCGCCGTCCCCAAAAGGGCCTAGCAGAGCCGAAATTTAATCCGTTTAATATACATTTAAGCTTTTCGACAGCAGCCCAAACTAAACGCGCAAAAATAAAATTAAAAAGTTTGGATCTGGTGCCACATGCTCAAAGTTCCGATTGCTGGTGATGTTACTAATCTGTGTAAACGAAGTTTATTTTATATTTTATTGCAAATAAACTGTTTGTTTAAATTCACCGTACCTGACGTATTTTCCCTTTTTAAACTATTCAACTCTGGCCAACCAAACTAAAATCCTCTTTACCTGACTCTCGCCATAACTCGAACAATCTCGGGAATTTAAAGAGTACTTAATCCATGCTTAGCGCTGGGTGTTAAAATTCAGCCATCCACTTGAGTTCTAACATCTGAATATTTGTTTTTGTTATTTTTTAAAATCTATGGCAATTATCTGTTGAAATATGATAAAATGCATTACTTGTGTCCTCAGATAAGAATAATGAATTTATGAATAAAAGAGAAATCAAAAATTCAATTTTAATACCCTTTATTGCGTTTGTTGTTCATCAAACCCATGTCCACAAAAGCAATGTGATTTAAATTAAGCAAAGGGGAAGATAGCACAGTCTGAATGCTGATCTTAACTTTTTCCGAGTAAGGATTCTTTTCGAAAAAGCTATATGCATGAGTTTGCTATCTTTGCTGCTTGAATATGTAGGGTTTACTTTTTCAGCTAGCGATGAAATTCCTAAGAATCCATATTATCTTCTTTGTTCCAAGTCATAAAGCTGGATTCAGCTAGAATAAAGTTTGTTCTTCTCTACAGCCATTACGCCATCGGTTAACTGCTCCTTGGAGATTTGATCGACCCTGAAACATACGTTTAACTTCTATTTCATAAAACTTCTTTCTCATCTAAATCCATCTCCCGTATAACACATTTGATATAAAAAAAGTTAGTTTATCCAGAAAATCTGTTATGGCGGCACAATGTTTCAATGAAATTTTATTTTGAGACCTAAAAGTATTATATTTAATCAAATGTCATATATGCCATGTTTTAACAAATGCACACGCTTATCGAATGCCCATTTTCTAACCATTTGAACATTTTTTTCTTTTTGTATATAATGTTTTCTGGATGATGTGTGACTCAGTTTCCACTTCAGATCATTTCAAACAGTTTTAATGCAGTTGAAGCTTTGCAATTGCCAAAATTGAGAAGTAAATTTTTCCGGTTTATCAAATACTTCAGTGGATCAATCCTGTCTTTAACTGTTCCAAAGAACGTTGCACATACAGTGTGAACTTTGTAGATGCGTATGAGTAAACGATATAAACATTTGAGACATAGACCCATACATAATGAATAGCTTGAATAGATAGTGCCATCATACCTTTTTCTGTCCATGTCACTGAATACAGCTCTGGCATATGGCACATTGTCAACTGCTCTCTTTTTGTCACACCTGCATACGGTGTAGCTGTAATTAAATAGTACCTCATGCAATGAGTCAGTCATGCCATTAGCGTTTTTTGAAGGATCTAAGGGGCAAGTCTGATAGGTAATAACACACGGATTACTTTATTCCATCAAGGATAATGTTGTGTAGAACATTTTACCTTATTTTTAAACAACTGGAAAATAAATTCCGATACTCAAGAATAAATATGATCCAAATCGAAGTGTTTCACTCTGCATTTTCGAGCAAGATCCAATACTTACATTAAACCATAGCTGTATACAGTGTCAACACAGTCCTCACTCTTTCTACAGCCACCTTGACAAGCACAACCGAAGATGTTACATGACCCAACACCACAGTGCGGAGTCACCTGCAATAGGAGTAGTGAACTGTATGAGCGTTTTCCCTCTTATTTACACGCGTTCAATCGTTTATATAACACGTGTTTCAATGTAGTGCTATGCTAGTGTTCACATCACACTCGGAATATCGAATTTATTGAATTCGCTAATGACGGACGGAGCAGTCAATGTCATTGGAAGAGTCGATTCCAGTTCCTTCATCCGTGCCCTTCAGAGTTGAAAGCGTAGAGAATTAATGTTTAACGCGGTGCACTTGAAACTATTTTGGAATCAAACTAAGACTGTCGTCATAATCAAATTTCGCAAAATCCACAGTAAACTAATGCATTTGCAAGATATTAGATACAGGATCATATAAGATGCTTTCAATGTGATACAAAAAAAAAAAAACTCAATTTCTCAAATTTTGTTTTAATACACATGTAATTGCTTTAGTAATGTTGAATCTATGATTATAAAAAAAATCACCTCTTCTTATACGTTAATTGACGTACCTTTTTGCAGTCGGCGCAGTAAGTCGAACCGTCAATACAACAAACAGCCTGGCCAACTTCTACCAAGCTTGCTGCAACAAAGACAGCAACTAACAGAATAGCACTACAGCTCACCATGGTCTGAAACAGCTGAAAGAGTCATACAAAATCAACAAAATGAAATATCGTAACGGCAAATTTGTGTCGTCTGTTCACTCCAAGACACTGACTGTAATAACTCACCAGTTGAGTTGTTTGAGATTGGTTTGATGAAATTGTGACAACTCTATTTACAGCCTTTATAAATATGCTTCTAGTCTCAGTGAGTCATTGGTACCCTATGTTCAAGAGCAACGTACTCGATATATGTTAAATCCTTAATTTCTATTAGCTGTCCCATAGTATGAGCAGCAGAGCAAAGATAAAACAAGGATTAGTCGAACTCCCTAGATATTCAGGGTGAACTGAGTCGTGCTGGTTGTCCTTTCGGTAGGTTCGCCAGTTGACAGGGTCTAATTCTTATTTTCTAACAATACATTTAGTGTGGTTGGTGTTATTTCCAACTTTGACGAACGTATCTATATTAGCACATCAACCAGTTTTAAGCGGCAACAGACGTCATGATACACGCACCATCGATTAAAAGGCAAAGAAATTAATGACTCCATTTTTTTGGCCATTTTAATTTCATTAAAATACTTTAGAGTGATCAATTAGGCAACCCCTGTGCTGATAAACATTTTACTGTTTTCTCTAGCAGCTTTTTCAAATATATGCCATTGGATGGGATGGAAAATATAGAAATCAAACCCAACATATGTTGTTCATTCGTGAAAAAATGGTCACGAAGTCTATAGATGAGTTTTGTACTAGTTCATCACAATGTAAAATTGAAAAAAAAGCAAAAACAAGCTTATTGTGTTTTGTTCTACCACCAGATTTTTGATACAATACATTTAATGTGTTTGTATAATACAATGTAGCTGTAAAAACAAATACTGCTACATTTAATGTGTTTGTATAATACAATGTAGCTGTAAAAACAAATACTTCTGGTACGTTTGAGCTTTTCATTATACTGAGGTACCAAAAAATGTATCTTTAAATATTTTTTATCCATAGCTCTTTGACGACAAAGTGATATGCACTCTTTAAATGAGCTCGAATATTGTTGATCTTGCGTGCAATCCATTCGATGGTAGTTTTCTTTTCCTTCAAGAAATGACAACTTTTCAGCTAGGGATTGTAAACCTTTCTGTTATCTATTGTATTCAATCACTTATCGTGTATTTGATCAACGCTGCTAGGCTTTTTTGTTTTAATTTGTCACAGTTCTACATAATTTGATGTCTAAATATAAATGACTTGTTGAAGGTTTTGAACCTGAAAGTTTTAACAAGTCAGTCTACGATAGTCACGATGTTACCTGTGTAACAGTATATGAGCCGGATATTACTTATATTTTTGTCCTACTGGTTCTAAATAGAGGACGACTGCTCGTAATATTTTTAACACGCCCCATGTACATGTACATTGTACATCAAAAACCCCGGTTTGTTCAGAGAGGAGCATTAATGCAGTAGATTAGCAGCATGATAGAAGCAGGCTTCAAATATGCTAATTAGCTCCCAAATCGAAGCAGATTTGAAGCATGTTTGCAGTATGATTGCAGTAGTCTACTGCCGTTTGCAGTATGATTGCAGTAGTCTACTGCGCTGGAGTATCTACTGCGTTTTCTTGCGGGTCGTTTCTGTGACCTCTAATAGCAGCTGAAATGTGGTTTTAATAGCATTTTAACATTCTGTCAAAATTGAGCACTTTGCGGTAGCCCTTTCAGAAGCGACACGCTATTGAGGGTCTTCTTAGTTTTAAGTCAGGTACTAAATTTGATATATTTAAAATTAAGAGTAATTTCTCACAACTTGAACGAAGATTTATGTTATCATAATTATTCAAAACTACAAGGTTGGTATTGAAAATTGCGGTCAAACACGCATCCAGTATTGAAATACTTTTTTCACTAAAAAAAGTAAATACTTAATCTACCTATCTATTTTGTGGTGGAAATTATTATTTATATTATTTTCTCTTTCGCTCACTTTAATTCACTGAAATTATATCATGAATATTTCACTGAAAATTTAAAAGCGTGAAAAAAACAACCGTTTAATATCATCTCTTTTTGTACTACCGCTATTAAATGTAGAATGTACCTGCATGTATATGCTGTGTAAACACCGATAGACAGAAAAACTAAAAAACATATACTTATCCACTGGTAAATGACAGTGGATTTTTACAGGTTCCCTTTTATTTAAATGTCAGCAACGGAGTATACGGTTAAAAAACTTGAAATTGACCGGCTGTGCATTCGATCAATAGTAATGCTAAATTTTTTCTCAATTGCCATGATAAGTAAAACTTGTCAATTGTAGTTAGCATACAGTGAATACCAGCTCTTTTCCGGAAAATCTCTAATAAAAAATGAAACATGAGTGGTGCATGTAATGCTTGTACCGTCGAATATAGCATAGTTCAACTTTTAACTAAAATTTTTTGAATTGCAATCACTTTATTCATTTTAATACTATTCTGTACAATATTTCAAACTGACTGCATTTTAATTCTTCACCTATTTTAACACAGCTTAATTATGTGATTTCACCATGTGAATTATGTGTGCGATTTTATGTATGTACTCTTTTGTCTTTCACCCTTGAGGAGGTATTAATAAATGAAAAAAAGTATCAAAAATTATTTTAAAATAATGATATCTGCGTTAAAACCGAGTATGCTGCAATTACAATTTGTCAACCAGAAAGGGACTAACCAGAATGCGGTCCATGCAACTAGTCTAGATCTCTCTCTGATCATTTCCCTGCTGCTATATGTAACTGATCACCTCAGCAGTAGTACAGTGTAACTGTTACCCCTCCGCCCGCCCCTTTGTAACATAAGTGACCGCCTTCAATACCCAAATTGGGGGGAGATAGAGATGGAAATATGCAGCGTCTAGTTTATTTGTAGTTTTTGTCCGCAGTTTATTTTTTATTTTTCGTAAAAACAGTGAAACATGAAAATTATAAAGTTATTTGACATTTTAAAATACAACAAGTTCTAGTGAAGAAGAATCAACGTTGTCATCGTCAAAACTTATTGAAAATCACAGTCCAAAAATAGATTAGTTTCAATAATGTAGATCTACAGATAATATACCCAGTCCGTCATTAGTCCATTTCAGTATATGCGTCGTAATCATCCTCCCCTGTGTCCCAAGGTTCTCCACCAACTTCCGTGTTGTCTCTCACTGTCTCCTCTATATGTGTTACTATAGAGGTGAAGTCTGGCCGCTCCTCTGGTTCCCACGACCAGCACTTCAGCATGAGCTGGTACCTGGAATTGTACCAGACGACAGGGTAGGCACAAAATGGATACAAGCAAGAGAACAACGACGGCATCAAAATACAATGTTATTATCAACATAGCCCATATATCAGTACGTGAAACATAGAGGCAGATTCAGGATTATTTAAAGAAAGCTTCCAGTTGTAGGACTGACAGGCCGTAGATATGAAGCCGATCCCCCCCCCCCCCTTCTTCCCCTATCGGCGTGGGGTTCGGGGTCCGCAGAAGGGTCCCGGAATTTTTTGGTATTTTAGAGTGCGAACGGTGCCATTCGGTACGGTGTAAAACTATGATTCAACTAGTCAAAATTCGTATTTCAAGAGGGGACCATTGGTGTGTTCTTTTTTCCAGAAAGCGAAAGGGGGGGGGGGGTCAGGACCACCTGACTTCCCTAAATCCGCCACTGCCAGCATTTATTTGTAAGCAACAGTGTACTTTCAAAGCCTTTTCCATAATCCGCTATAATTTTGATGGTTAACGGATAACCCCAACTCCCAAACCCGTCCATACATGCAGTATATATGGATTTTGCCTGCCTACATGTAAGTGTATATACAGGTACACGAACATACAGCTGATACAAGGAGGCGCGGACTCAGCAGGCAGAAATATACAAAGCACCAAATACGAGAACTTAAATAATTTAAAACCTGTTATAACAACATGTTATATAATACTGAAAAATTAAGTTTTCACTCTCACAGAAATACAGAAATAGAACATTATATATAGGCCCTATAAATTATCAAGACTGATGTCAGAGGAGACATATCTCTTTGCTATGAACACTGAATGTAGTTGTATATACCCGTGGACTGACTGGGTTGTTAGTCAGGCCCTAATTCCACAGTGAAGAACTAAAGCCAGTTCTCTGGCTTAGCTGACTAAGATTCCCACGAATGTGCTGTAATACAGTTCATGTAGGCAGGCATGTGGCCATATACTGGATAACGTTGATAATTGTGTTCTTAGCCTCCAACCTGCCTTGCCTTTTTTTGAAACCGAGACAATAACTTACACGTGCTGAGGACAGTACTCGGGTCTGCCCAGTCTTCTCCCAAGTTTTAAGAACTCTAGAACATCCCACTCGTCTACACCAGGGTACGGCACCTTACCACGGGTGAACAGCTCCCAAAGTAGGACGCCATAAGACCACTGTGGACAATAGAAATATTTATATAATGATAATAATAACTTGGCCATGGGTGAATATGATGTAATATAATATAATATAACATAACAAAACATAATATAATATAATATAATGACAAGAGAAAGCTTTATGTAATGATAACCGTGTCTTGACATTCTCCGTCTCCCTTAAATATGGATAGCATGCAATGCGATATATAGACAATAAAAGGTTTAAATAGCTTCAGCAGCCGGGGCAGTTATTGCAAGGCGATTATGGACATTATACACTAACATTACGATAATTAGACGGCGTACTTTCTAGGTCATATTTCTTGATTATACAAGACATTCCTAATTCTAATTTCATATTTCGTATTTTGTATCAAACAGTCATTTTACACATTTAAAATAAAATTGATTTCTTGGGCCCAACAACTTATTAATTTTAAAATCAAATATGTTACATCGTCCGATAGTGTTGAAAGGAGTAACCTTCGAAGTAAAACTAGATATAACCGCATGCCATACCACATCAGAACTAAATGTGTAAACGTCCCTCTCCATGGACTCTGGTGCCATCCACTTCACCGGCAACTTGGCCTGCTTGTCTCCGGAGCTGTAGTATTCAGTGGTGTACACGTCGCGAGTCAGTCCAAAATCGGCCACCTTGGCGCGCAGTTGGTCATCAAGCCTGAAAAATGTGAAAAAATAGGATATTTTTATCCTAGGATATAATTTACCCATTTGTCGACTTTTTTCTTGCAATTTGACATTCATCTCACTTTATTTGTTCAGTCTTTCGCCTGCCTTCAGCTGATATATAGTTTGAATACCTCACCGCAAAGTGGATGTTTAACTTATTTAGTGGTTTAAAACAACTGCTTTACTATCAAGCATTCTTCTTGTGTAAAACTTACATGCAGTTCCTTGCAGCCAAATCCCGATGAACAAATTTGTTTTCAGCAAGGTATTCCATGCCCCAAGCTACGTCCAAACCAAACTGCAGCAGCTGCAGTTCCGTGGGTGCCTAAGGTAACATAGCATTCATAGTATAAAAACAATACGATATTTCCTATATTAAATTGCAATTCTAAATTTGAAGCTCATGTGCAGAGAGGCGCTTTCAGCAGGTCTGGATTTAAAATATTGCATCTCCTAATATTCCTCTTAATTATCTTCTCTAATCTTTCAATAAGCTTTTTTTTTAATTCAACTTTTCAGTCAATATGATCTTGAATAAATATTACGGTTTCGTAAACACACGAAAATTGTTACGCACATTCGTGGAATCCTCGAGGTAGGTTTTAAGGTCTCCATTGGCCATATATGGTAATACAATCAAAGGGTTGCCGTCGACTTCAAAGCAAATCCCGAGTAGTGCCAACACGTGATCATGGCGAAATGACGTCATCAGAGCTGCTTCTGTGAAGAATTCATCTATGTGCTGAATATCTGCACCCTTCCCTGTAGGAAACGATTCGTTCATGTATAGAACCTTCAAGTGCATCGATATATATATATATATATATATATATATATATATATATATATATATAT
>NW_019774992.1:0-12745 GCF_001039355.2 Lingula anatina | reverse complement strand
ATATATATATATATATATATATATATATATATATATATATATATATATATATATATATATATAAATCGATGCACAAAATGTGCATCGATGTGCATCGATATTTTTGCGACAGCTGAGTAGCGTTTCATCATCACTGTTCCCAGCATATATTCATTTGAAGTAAATTTATCTAACAACGTTTGAATGTGTATATTTGTCTTCACATTCGTATTTCAAGAAGGGACCATTTATAGAATATCAGAATAGCAATCTTTGTTTTTATAAAATTATTTTAATTGTATTAAAAACAAATGTATTGATATTTCATATCACAAGATGAGGATCGAGCACGCCATACCATGTACCTTGGAAAGTTTTCACCGCTACTTTAGAGGGGTTATAATTTTCGCTGTCCTCATAAATCGCCTCAAAGACGCATCCAAAGTGTCCTGAAACAAACAAGAAAACAAACAAGTAAATAACAAACATTTGCAGTGCACACTATACTAAACGCAACATTCACTCTAAATCAGACCAGAAGCAGGGTGCACATATTAAATCCTTTGCTCGTGAGCATATGTTGCTTTGGCAGGATTGTCGAGTAAATGGGAAAACTTAATTAAGGCTAGATAGTGAGTTTTAAACAAGAGTTAACATGAACATGCATGTTACACAATTAACAATTACCCACCTGTGCCTAATAACTTCCCAAGTTTAATCCTCTCTCTGCTCAAAAGTACGGGCTTTAAAGCAGCTTTTATGTCGTCATCCTTTACCAGCGCCAAAGCATCATCTGAAGTTTTGACAGCATGTGGCGGTGTGATCTGACTGCTTAAATCAAGGTACTCCGTGGCATTGGAGCCATTGTGACAGCTAGTTGTGGGTTTTGCACGTCTTTTATAGACTATGACTCCGGTACCGATTCCAATGACAGACAGAATAGCAATAGCGACAATTACACCTGCCACCCAGCTAAAACTTACTGGAAGATCCCCATAGTTAAGATATCCCACTCGGTACTCCAAATTACCCATATGTATCTAGAAAGAAAATATACGTTTTCCAGTAACATACATGTGTGAAATATGTTCACCGTGACCTAATTGATAGCAAATTACGAAGTGGAGCTTTTGAAAGAGCAGTTTTCTTTACCTCGATCCAAACAAGCAAGAGGCAGACAATACTTTGTACCATTCATAAAAAGTGGGCATGCATTTACAAACAACGGAATGACATACTTACTGTCACCACTTTATCTCCGTAGTCAAAATATGGCGGTGTGCAGATGAGAACGCTGTGAGTCATAGCAGTGACGTTACAGTTCTTTCCATCAATCAGAACAATCACGTCTGCTTCACTTGCGGCAAGGTTGAGATATTTTCCCTGTTGAATGAAAGTGTTTTTTATTAAAGTATGTAATAATCTTACAATGGACGTTTTTATTGTGGTTCATAAAATGGGGTTATAAATTACGCAGAGGTTGTAGAAAAACGTCAGTGTGTTTTATAATATTAATGTATTCATGTTCCATTTATTAAGTATTTATTTCCATTATTTTTATTGCGGAAATAACCATATTTTATACGGTTATTTCCGCCATAATTTATTTATTTAGTTATTTTTGGTTTTGAAACAAATTTGCTAAATGCCGTGTAACCGACTTTAGTAAAGATAGACTCACACGTATTACGAAGTTGGTGTTACTTTGATATTTCACACTAGAGCCGTCGCTGGTCAAATTCTGGAACAACGGGTCCACAACATATTGAAGAGTTGAAGCTATGTTGGTTAAATTCCGCACTGCTACAACTCCGTCCATTATAAAGCCGATCTCCACGGCATCATTGGTGCCCAACTGTCTCCTTAACCGCAGGGAACCTAAAATGACGGGGACCGATGGGGTAATCCTGGCTGGTGCGCTGGGCGATGGACATGTTAATATGGAGCTGGGCATTTCCAGTTGATGGAGGCAAGTCTGTCAAGAAGACGAAAATAGTTGATTGTCATGTATGCTCGCCATGTGGACAATAAAAAATAGTTTAGTGGGCAACTCCTACTTCTGGTAAAAGACAAATTACCCCTCACCATAAGCGAAAATACACACTAACTTACACGGTACACATTATACCTTACAACCCACCACTGAGAGAGAGAGAAAAAAGTATAAATACTCGCCAAATTAAAAATTAATCGCCTTCTACGTACCGTTGGGTGCGACCTTTCTTTTCCATTCCATACAAACATCTTTGGCTGTTGAATCGAGTCAAAATTCTTCCCAATGACTGTCAAATTCCGTCCTCCGCTAAATTATAAAAGAATACTTATTGATAACTTATATTATTCCAAGTAGCAATATCATTATACTACATATCAAAATAAATAATAAAATAAAATAAAATAAAAAAGAGAGAGAAAACATTAAGTGTACTCAAAACGCCTCGATAGCATACAAGATTGGCTGGAGTTAAATGTTAATCAATAAATTAGTTCAGCTTGGAGCATCATTACAAAAATATGAAGTTCTTATTACATACGGGCATCATGTACGTTACCTGGCAAAACTGGTCAGTGGCATTATTTTCTCCACCACAGGGTCTTCAGTGTATGTGAAGGGGTCCTGGTCCAGCATTCTTACACTGCCGTCAAAGAACATCCTGACAGAGGTCACGGCCTTTGGCCTACTGACCCCTGGAGTGATACAAATGGTGGAATGGCTACCAATGGCACTTCTGGAATTGTACGCATTTAAACAATTTCACTATTTTAATGACAATCTAATTAGACTAAATAACTATGGTTGCATGTCTTGTAACTTCTCTAGTTTGGATAATATTTTATAAACTTTTTCAAAATATATTGACTTTTCATTGTTTGTAAATGTTTCTTAGAGAGTTGGCAACTATAACTACCCAAAAATTAATATCGTCTGACGCCTGCAACCTGGCATATCCTTACCTATCTACAACACAAGGCAACATTTCCTCCCCCAGGGTTAGGCTGATATTGTCCAGGTTGCCAGCATTCAGATCTTTCCCTCGCACAGTCAGCCTGGTGCCACCAGACATGGGGCCTTTCACCGGGAACACTGCCTCCAGCTTGGGGTCCTGAAAGGGGCAATTAAAGAGATAACAGCTTTTATTTTGGTGTGAAATGTGTCATTAAACGGATTTCCCCGGGGGGGTAAACGACGATGCCCCCATACTCAGCAATGAACCCGCTCCAACATTCAAAGTAAGTAAATTGTTTCAAGTGTTTATATTTTATAACCCATTAAGAGCTTATTACGGAGAGTAGTCATCTATGAAGGTCTACGTGACAGATGGCAGAGAAAGATTTCAGAATTATTGCAATAACCGCCGCTTTGGTGGTTAAATGGAACTTATTAAATTTCAATGTGTTGTCCACAATGTATTATGTGGAGTTTTAAATCTGATATAACGAGTTGTTATCCATTTCAAAACACATATTATCTTATCACACCATAATCAATTATGAATGGGCAAAGTCTCATCAAAATGTTCCCATTTAATATTATGTGCTAAATCTAATATTCTTCCACGCCACTTGGCATTCCACATTCCCATTGGTTTAGATATATAGATGTATTTCAGGACACTAACTCACCACATATCTGAAGTTTTTGGAGTAGTTGTACACCCTGCCTAAACCCTGGACCTGGACCTCTATGGAACCATTTCTGGGAAAACTGCCTGGAGCTTCTGCTGCCGTACACACAATTCTAGGATCAGACATGATTTTAGGTACTAACAAAATGAAAGAAATAGCTCCTTGTTCTTACGATCTTATGGGATCTGCTGGACGCATAAGAAAAATGCCCAAAAAGGATTTCCATTTTAAATCGAAACAATCACATCTTATTACTAAAACCTTACAATTCTAACTGTTACAGTGGCCATTTTAGCTCCGTTCAAAAAATTTTCCTAGAAACCAATATTAAATGTCCATAAAATAGTCACACATTCCTCTTTTTAACTGGAGTAGATTGCGGACCATAATACCCATAAATACTGGAATCGTTCAGGTTTAGACACAAGTAGTTAGCGTCAACATACTTTGCTATTCCCACTGTTCCTTACCTCTTTGAGACCACATAATCTTCTACAACAGGTCTACAGGCCACCCCAGCCAGTCTAACAGTGGGTATACTGGCATCAGAGGTGCCTAAATTTGTGCCATTGATGGTGACCTTGGTGTGACCTTCAACTGGGGCACTCAAGGGTGACACCTGATAGATAATGGTTGAATTGTTAAAAGTTGTCATTCTCTAGTATACATATATCTTTTAATTTTTTTCCATTCCCCTATTATCTTTCATATGTATAATAATAGTTTGTTTTTTAGAAATCAATGCGTTTGTCTAAAAATGTGGCTTACCATAATGATAAGCAAATTCACATGACTCTTAACATTACATTTACAATACCTTACAGCACTCACCCAGTTAATGATGACATCAGGACAAGTGCTCTCAACTGGCACACTGCATGTTGGGCGATACTTGCACGTCCCTCCACAGAAAGCACAACCAAACTTTGTATCCACACCACCAATACACGTGCCACATGTGGTGCCCATGACGTCACACTTGTACAGGATGGCTGAAAATATTGAAAATATTTCAGTGTTGTGTTTTACCAAATAATCGATACATGTTCAACATGAATACATGTATGCGTATCCATAATGTGTGTAAGTGTTACAAATAGTAGTTCATATGCATGCATTTTAGGAGAACTCTTATTATTGAGGAGATTTTGGGCGTTATTCTGTTTTTTACCAAAATGGAATAATAATAATAATTTTTTTATTAGACGATCGGTTGAATGAAACAATGACTATATTTTGTGCGCTTATGAAGAGGGCATTTTATCCCATTGTAAAAATGAGACCATTCCTTTTGTAACTCGTGCGTAAAAATATGCACCTTACAGGAAAAAAAAGACGGGAACGTACACATATACATGTAAAAATAGCAATACACTTACCGCTCACTTGAGAGCCGATGGGTTGGTCTATCACATGGTTATTATTCCAGATTACTTGGATTTCATGCCTCTCCTGGCCTGTGATGTCTGTGTACACATACTGAGATATGAGAAGAACAAGCAGCCAATTATAATGGTATTAATATAGATCTAAATATATAAGGCATTCCTGAAGTTGCTAAAATTCTACATAGAATGCATAAGTTGGGGTTTGGATACGGTCACTTGCCTTACAAAATCAGTATTTTGAGGGCACAAATATTCGATCTGTTATTCTATCAGCTACTGTAAAATAGCGTGACATTTAAAAGATTATATATCATATATACAGTAAGTGTATATGCCTTGCATCATATCTACTCACAGCGTGGCTCTGGCAGTCTATGGCACTATCATTCTGTCTGATAGCTGGGACTGTGTTAGTGCCTATCTTACACTGATAATCACCTTGGCCAGCCTGGAATATCATTGAGGTTAGGTTGAGAATAACCAAAATGATTGCAGAGTACAGCAAAATGTGAGGCTTCATTCATATTTTCCTAATCAAATTTTGAGTTCGAAGGTCTCATTTATGTCAGCCTTGTCATAGACACTGACTTGGAACTGAACTCTTGCTTTATGGTAAGAATGAAAAATCACAGTTTACCTTCCCATGAATCTAAGGTACAGTATGTATATCGCGAAAATGAATTAAAACCTAAGTTCTGTCTTAAATGCAAGCTCCGTCTTAACATCTGAAGAGCGCAGTCCCACATCTCGCAGAGTCTCGTGTCATTGTCGTGGTTTCCCACTCGCACATGAGGATCGTGGATTTCAACCGCCGTCATTATTTGTTCTTTTTATGAGTAAGTTTCTTTCTTTTACTAAATTTATTAACATTCCTTACTTTAAACTGTTTTTGTAGATATAGATAGATTCTGTTGACGTAGTAGTTATTTGTCTGAAGATTGGAATTAGGAATTTTTCTGTTACACGTGTGTCTGCATGGCATTTCATGGAGGCCGCCATGTTAAATTTGTAAGAGACAGCTGCGTGTTCCTTTTGGTGTGTATTCAGTTAGTTTTTCGGTGGTTTTTATGAGCGAATTGTTAACTGATTTTTCTACTTGCGTAAATGATTTTCTGGTAGGCAGTAGATTCTTCTAGTTTGTTATCTTCTGGTAATTTTATGTACGGATTTAAATATTACATAAACGACTCTTAAGTTGGGTCGGTACCTCAATGAAGAGTGGCCGATTTATACGTTGTTTCGTATCATTTTGCCCAGATTTAGAGTCGGGATGATCTATTATGGACATCTAAGTTGTAATATTTGACTGGAGGGTATCTCATTTTGTGTGGCCCTTATTTTTGAGGTCAGGATGATCTTGTTGGACATCCAATTTTAGTAGACTCAATTGAGCTACATTGATTGTTCATGATACTATAGTCACTTTTTAACCTTTATAGGTTTACCTGCAGACAGATTCATTATGAATAGTGGTGATGAAGATGTTGTTCTGACAGAACATTTTGATGGTCCCTCCACTTCTAAGCAATCTGAGTCATCCAAGCTGGATTTGATTCTAAGTAATCTTAAAGATATGCAGCAGCGCATTTCTACTTTGGAGACCAAGGAGGTGCTTGTGACCCTGTTGGGGAATCCTCCGAAATTGATGATTTAGAAGTGCTGCTGGGTGAGGATGACACTCAGTCTCAGGAAGACTCTGATGTTGATAGTTTCATTGCTGAGTTGTACGTGGATGACATCAGAGGTCCCGCTTTGTCTGATGGCGTGGCTCACTTTGCTAATAAATTATCTAAGAATAAGCTATCTGTGGATCTTATGAAGAAGAAAATGAATCTACATGCCACTGCAGCTAATGTTGATATTGGGGTGCCTAAAGTTGAATTAGAACTATGGCGTAACATTTCAACTGGTGTTAAGAAGCGTAACATACTTCTACAAGGCTGTCAGTCAGTTCTTCTAGTTTCCATTAACTGTCAACTTTCTGCATTAGATAATTTGCCCAAGTCTGAGAAAGTTGCTAGAAATGTTTTTGTTAGATGGAATAGCCTTGGGCATGGAGGCTAATAAAAGGATCCTTGCAAGAAGAAGAGTTGACATCAAGAAACAGTTTTCTGGGGAGATTTCTCAAAATCTTACAATTCATGAAGAAGAAGACCCAAACTTCCTTTTTGGAGGAGATATATCCAAGAAAGTAAAGAATGTTGAAGAATTAAGGAAGCTCAAATTTTCCCTTAAAGGGAAAGCCCGTTTTCATCCTTTTCAACGCTCAGATGTCATTAAGAACAAATCCAAGTCTTTCCCAAAGCAGGGAAAAAAGTTGTCAGAGAGAAAAGTAAGATATTAAAACAATTACCTTTTATTGCAGGAAATACTAAGAACAAGGTTTCTGCCATAAAAACATTTGGTTTAACTAATTTCAAAATGGTCTCCAAACTATCCATCTTAAAATGCTTGTAATAAACAATGGAGTTACATTTTTTTTAAATTAAATATAAGTCTATAACTTCCATCAGATTTAGGTACCACAAATATAGGAGATATGCATTTATTTGCTTCATGGCTACAAACTGAAATAACACCTTAATTAAGCAACTTTCCAACTTCAACATCAATAGCTTTATTTTTCTCTTCACTAAATCTATGAGGGTCATCAATACTATAAAATACTGGATCATCATTAAAATCCATATGACAATGTTCTATAGCATCCAGAACAAAAGGATCCGAAGTGATTTTACGCCATTTGTAGATTTACAACATGCATATTATAGTCTTTCAATGGCTATGGAACAGCAACGGTATCTCAAGTTTATTTGGAGAGATGTTGTTTATAAATTTAATTTTTTATCTATGGGTATAAGTAGCTCACCTAGAATTTTTACCAAAGTTTTTAGGCCAGTGTTAGGAATGCTAAGACAAATGGGTCATGTTAACAGTGGCTATTTAGATGATATTTTTTTTGCAAGGTGATTCCTTTTTTGAGTGTCAAAACATTGTCATAGATACTTTTTTCCTTCTTGATAAACTAGGCTTTTTTGTTAATTTAGAGTTTTAGATTTTGTGGTGAATTCGGTCTTTATGACTGTTAGATTAACAGATAAGGAAAGGTTCAAACTGAAAGCCTTATGTTTAACTTTCTTCGGTACACAAAGGGTTAGAATAAGAGAGTTAGCTAGAGTTATTGGAAAGCTGATCTTTAGTTTTCCAGGGATAGAATTTGGTAGGTGACATTACAGGAAATTGGAAAATGACAAAGTTAAAGCTTTGGCTTTAAACAAGGGTAATTTTGATGCTGTTTGCATAATTTCCCAGGATTCAAAATTAGAGTTAAGGTGGTGGATTGATAATATTGATCACAGTCATAGATTTATTTGTCATGGTTTGCCTTTATGATTTTTCAGACAGATGCTGGTGATTCTGGTTGGGGTATTTGCTGTTCTACTCACCAGAAATTTAGATCACAAGGTCTGTGGTCTATTGATCAGAAGAAATCTCATATTAATGTAAGGGAACTTTATGTTGTATACATATGTTTAAATACTTTTTGTCAAAATTTGACAGATGTACACATTAATTTTCAGATGGATAATTTTACTGCAGTTACTTATTTGAATAATATGGGTGGAATGAAATTGGTGAGCTGCGATTCTTTGGCTAGGAATATCTGGAATTGGTGTATTTCACGCAATATTTGGTTAAGTGTCATTTTTCTGCCTGGCAGTGAAAATGTTTTTGCTGATTCGCTCTCTAGAGAGATCCACACTGATCATGAATGGAAACTAAAAGTATTGACTTGTTTGCTACAAGTTAAATACACAATTACCCAGGTATGTTTCCTGGAAACCTGATCCACAGGCTTCTCATGTTGATGTATTTAGTTTTTTGTTGGAAGAATGAATTCTGGTATGCTTTACCACTTTTTAGTCTGATTCACAAGTGCTTGGACAAGATTGTCAGGGACCAGTCACAAGGGATTCTCATTGTTCCAGCTTGGACAACACAAACTTGGTATCCACGTGTAATGCAGGTGTTATTTCAGACACCAAAACTGTTAGTACACAAACTTGGTGTGAATCTGTTGACTCATCCAGCTATAGAGGGAGATCACCCTCTGGAACACAAACTGGCTCTAATTGCTTGCCCTGTGTCAGGGAATTCTATAAAAGCCAGGGATTTTCAGAGGACTTTATTGACATCCTCATTGACTCATGGAGACCTGCTACACAAAAACAATATACAGTATATCTCAAAAAATGGTTTAACTTCTGTTGTGAGAGGGAAATATCTCCATATTCCCCTTCTTTAGAGCAGGTGTTACAATTTCTGCATAGCATTTCTCATATGTCTTATTCAGCTATTAATACAGCTAGATCAGCTTTGTCATGTGTGGTTTTTATTGATAAGTTATCGGTTGGTAAATATCCTTTGGTTTGTAGATTTTTGAAAGGGTGTTTCTTGAGAAAACCACCAAATCCAGGTTATCATGGGATCTGGGATATTAGACAGGTTCTTGATTTTTTGAAGACTTTCACTCCTAATGCCTTACTATCTCTAAAAGAGATTAGTATGAAATTAGCTATGTTATTGGCATTGGTCTCTATTCAGAGAAAACAAACTTTGTTGTTTTTAGATGTTGATAATCAATTTATGAAGAAAAATAAGAATGAATTTTGTTTCGTTCTGGGCAAGCATGTTAAACAAAGTAGACCAAATTATGCAGTGCCGCCTGTAATTATACCCAGGTATACATTAGATCCAGACATTTGTCCTTATGTTTGTTTAGAAGATTATATAGAGAAAACCAAAGATTTAAGACAAAATACCAGATTATTTATTTCAACTTTAAAACCCTATGGCTCTATTACTTCACAGACTTTGTCTCGTTGGTTGAAGACTGTTTTGCAACTTAGTGGTATTGATATTAATATGTTTAAACCTCATTCAACTAGACATGCAGCAGCTACAGCTGGATTTTGCTGTGCTTTAAGTTTAGATGATATTATGAAAAGAGCCGGGTGGAGCAGGGCTGACACTTTTAGAAGGTTTTATTTCAAACATGTTCTGCCAGTCAATGAATAAAGAAACTGTTGTCTCATTATTATTGTTTATTATTTATTTTGGTTCCTTTTGCACATTCAGTCGTATTAACATGTAAGATTACAACATAACTTATCATGAAGTTATAACTTACATGGCTGATTGTTTTTTCTTTCACTTTGTGACACATATGCTTTAAAATCTTCAGATGTTAAGACGGAGCTTGCATTTAAGACAGAATTTTTAAGTTAAACGAGACTTACTTGTAAGTTGAAGTTGGACTGGAATTCTGTCTTAAAGGCAAGCAAGCGAAGTCTTAACATCCCACCCTTCCCACCTCTCATGGGATTTATCTTGTGGTATATGTGTCACTAAGTTTCTTTGAAATATGACACGAGACTCTGCGAGATGTGGGACTGCGCTCTTCAGATGTTAAGACTTCGCTTGCTTGCCTTTAAGACAGAATTCCAGTCCAACTTCAACTTACAAGTAAGTCTCGTTTAACTTAAAAGTACTGTAGGAAGAGTGTATGTACAACTACAAGTACAGACTGCTAACAACAACGGGTTTTATAACAACATTTACGTGAATCTTTACCTGTGGCACAGGTAGGTTCTTCCCACTCAGTGAGATCACCTTGGTGACCCCAGCAGGTAACAGGACGTCCTGTGCACGTGGCAGGAGCTGGGGACACAGGGTGGGACCTTTAATACCCACATTGACATGACTCTGGAATGACGGAAACAAGACGGTGCGATTCCTAGTTAATAAAATATGTTTCTGTTCTTGAACACCGAAATAAAAAATTGTGCACAACTAAAAGGATATTCATTTTTCATTTCAATGGTGTTTCGCATGTCACAAGCATCAGAAACTTAATTTTATTGTCTTTATCTGTTGACATATTTAAGAGAACCGGTACGAAACACATTTACTTGAAAAAACATATGTCTGTATGAGTGACCGGTATTATCTGGCTTAATGTAAATTTTCACGACATAAGGTATACACGGAGTAATTAACAAGGAATTGAACGTACATTCTGTCCAGGTATCAACATTCCGCTAGGATTACAGGTACTGCTGACGTGGGTGCACGTGTTAGCATATATACACCAGTCACAGGCCCAACTACTGCTGGTACAGGACACACACCTACAGTAATAATACATACATACACGTGTTAGCATATATACACCAGTCACAGACCCAACTACTGCTGGTACAAGAGACACATCTAACAAAAAGAACATTAGGATTAGCCACATATCCTCATCGTATGTGTGTATATGTAAAATGTTTTATTGTGCTAGTGTTTATTATGCCCCTATCCCACATCGACTAAAAATTCCACGAACCGCCAAGAATTGATAAATCCCAGGGTTCTTGGTTAAATCGGGAAAGAATTTTTAAGCTCTTAACTTCTTCTTATTTAATGTCAGTAAGCTCTTGCATTTGAGAGACCGTGAAATCATTAAAGTTTCAAACCAGTCTCCTGTTTATCTCAAGTTGTTTTCATATTATTCCTATTCTAGGGCCAGTATTACAGCTGCCCTGTGTTGAACATCCATTTTGGAAGTACAGCCCAAGCAGGGATGATAATATTTCTACTAAAAAAGGACAGTTAGATTTCTACTTAAAATTGGCAAAATCCCACGATTCCTGTTGATTTCTAAAATCCATGGAATGCGTAGTTGGTGTGGAATAGGGACATTTCAGGACACACAAACACACACACACACACACACACACACATTTAAATACTAAGGTGCCACGTTTATTATCCGTCTGTTTGCATATGTACAATTTATTTTACTTATATTGTTAGTTATATAGTTGTATTAGTGCGGATGTTTTTCATATAAATATCTATATAAATTAAATTGTATCCTTAAAGAATAATCTTGATTAGATAAAGATGAAGATATATCTCATATATTGGAAATAATAAGTTAATGTGGCACCCCTATTCACATTTCGAATTGCTTCGATTACACAATGCAGCCAGTAACGTCTAAGCAATGAATTTGCATTTTTTTAAAATTGTTTCGTGAACTTAGGGACTTCGTAGTCATTCCAATAAGATAGCCTCAGTCACAACTGGACGCACGGATTTTAGGACCTTACGTACTCTACGAATTTTGGGTGTAGTGGAGGTCGTGGGGTTCGTAGAGGTAGAGGAAAGTCTGCCTTGCGAGTCGCAAGGGCTACATGAGTTGTCCTTTCAAGCAATGACGCTAATTGCAAGGAGCGATGGCCGTGAAAGCTGGTGGGTGTGTTACATGTCACCAAGTTTCCCCCAATGACTGTGGTACTGACAGCTGTGGTATCAAATACACACTGGTAGGTCTGGTCGGGGGGTAGCAGGCTTACTGAGAGGTTCACCTACAAACACGAATGAAACAGTGATTCTTTGCTTAGATGGTTACTTATACTATGTCTTGCTTTCTGCGTGCGTGGCATACACTCACCACTTACGAAGGGAATGTAACGCACAGCGAAAATAGTGCCCTTTTACGTCAGTTTTGCTTCACACTTGCCTCACAAGTTTGTGATGACGTACTGACGGCGTACGTCAGTTTTGCTTCCTGTTCTCCCCTTCTTTCTTCTTCCTCCTCCATTTTTTCTGCTATCTAAGCTTCTTTCTCTTTCCTTTTGGAGGAATATTAGAAACTACATTGGACAAAAATTTGAAAATTCTGAAAATTGTTGTAT
>NW_019774981.1:466767-477581 GCF_001039355.2 Lingula anatina | reverse complement strand
GAGAAGAAAGTTATCAACAAGCTTGAAGAGAATCACCCATATACTGACCAATGTAGACAAAGTGATGATACCAAGGAAAATATCAAAGATGTATGCAATGTTTGACAGATCTATAAATGCCTAAATGATTTCTTATTTTGTCTGATCTGGAGGAGGGACTGGGGCCAGTCACTTTTTAAGGGGATATATGATTTTATGTTCATACCAAGAAAAAATACAAACTACCAAGGTGGAAAACTGGGCATAATGTTATAATATGTTGTTATATTCATTTTGATAATGTGTATCATATCAACAATTCCAATGTTTTATTATAGATATAGATAATATGTGATCTGACATGGATTTATAATAAACTAAAATAACTTAATGTGAACTGGGAGAATAACACATAGATTAGTTGTTAACACTTTGACAGTTATTGTACCTTATAGATATGACTGAATTAAAAAAAAAAACAGTACATTTTATTTTGTCAAAGAAAACATTTACTTGTGCTTTCATGGTGAACAGTGTGAATGTTGTCAACTGGTAATTAGATGTGACACCATTTAATCATGTTCATTTTCTTGTAACTTGATAACCTTTATTACTTGCATGGTGTATCCCTTAGTAAGGAAATATGCTGCCCCCCACCTCCCCCCTCTGCACCTCCCCGAGCTTTAATGGAACCCTCTTCTCCCCCTGTACTATCCAAAATCAGAACAAATAGTGAATCATTGAGACAAAACTGCCTGATTTTCCATCCCTGTGTCATAAATTGTCTGCTATTTTGTTTTTGTTTTTTAATTAAGGAAAAAAAAAAACAAAATCCATTGACACACATCAGCACTTTATATTCTGTCATCATCTTCACACCGAGTCTAAAGGAATAAGAGATGAATGTAAATGATTGTTAGTTTGAAAGCCAATATATCGCATAGCTATCAATCATAAAAGGTCACTTCAAAGCTTGATATCAAATACAGTTTAGTAGACAGGTTCCCCCAATAAACCTTTAGAAAAAGATTCTAGATTTGGAACTGATGTTGTGTTTCATTTCATTGGGTAACTATAACTTTATGGAAAGCATGGCAACATTGTGACATTGATGTCTACTCACTGTTTTGTTTCAGACCTAAAGATACAGTACCTCAATTCTCGCCTTTGCACATGAACAACTGCAGTATACAATTCCGTTAAAATAATGTACATGTGAACAGAGTTACTGAGAAAAGCAGGTGCAAACCCCCTAACCTAAATTTTTACATGAGGAAAAATGTCAGGTAGTATGTGATTTAATTATGCGTCGTTAGTCCATCGCAAACGATGAAGACATTGTTCATCGGGTGCAGAATCTTTTATGAGTCTTCAATCCTCGCCCGATCTGCAGATTTTGCCACGAGAATCGCATTTGAGAGCAGCATTAATTATAACTGATTGCAAACACCTATATTATTTGGCCCCTTGTCAATATCTGCGTTTTTCCTAACCAAGGTTCCAGATGAAATTGTTTTTTACTAAGGCACGAGAGGGGGAATACAACGGCAGAAGATTTTTCTTTGATGAAATACATAGCAGGAAATATCAGGTAAAATGAGTGAACAGAGATTTAGAGTGTATCAGGTATTAGGTCATAAAAACATTTTAGACATAATTTGTATATGCTATGCCTTTCTCAAAACCAGCATCTTTTTGCAAAATCATCGCATCATTTTCAGTCTTTCTAACATCAATCCGTTCATTCCCTTTCTTCCAGTTGCCTACCGTTTCTCTTCTGCCTCATCCATCACCCAGTAGATAAATTCACAATCAAAGAAAGAGAGCAAACACTTCTAGCGGGTTCAGATACTTGGGTAAATCCCTCTTATACCAACCGGTAGCAGAGCCAGGTACATGTAACTGGCTCTCAGTATACCCTGTTTGCACACCAGGGTCTTCCGAGATACCCCCCCCCCCCTCTCATTGACAAAACATCGCCTTACAGTTGCATGTAGGTTGCAAAATTTATCATCAGAAGCGCAATTAAATTCATTTTTAAAAATCTTATGCAATCGAGTATGAATGCAACCACATCGCAGTTTGTATGCCAGCATAGTGACATTAAATTTTTATGTGTTTGTATTTGAATCACGACGCAATATGAAGGCAAAACGTGGAAGTTTGGGCACACTGAAATTTTTCAGTAGAATTCTTGCTGGGACTCTCTTTAAGCTCCAAGATCAGACCCCCCCCCCCTCCCCGCAAAAAAAAATTAATAGGACCGTTTCGTTACCCAACCTAGTTTTTACTTCACTGTTTCTGATACCTTAGTGAAATATGTGTTGTGTCATATGCTATCATAATCTGAGGCTCTCTGCCAGTGTCACACTAGCATCTTGTACTTACTGAGAATAATTGCGAAAAAGTAATTCAGATGATTTTTTATCTTTAATCTTAAACCTATTCACCTAAATTCGTAGAATCTGCATCTTTAGTCGCTGTTTTTTCATTCAATTTTTTTTCAAATACGTTTGCTCTGTATACACTATATAGGGTAGGTTATGCCTTTTTTTTCGGAAGAAATCCACAACATCCGCTGCTGTCATCGAAACGTGGCAAAAAATGAGAAACAGATATATGTAGTTAGATGGAACATGCCGTAATAATGAGAACTGTCACTGACTGGCAATCTTCGGAAGCTCTGGCCTTATCGGCGAGCAATGGTTTTTAAACACGCCCCCCCCCCCCTAGTCCTTTACTTAGGACATACACTGTGCAAAACTGTGTATCTTTGTATTTTTAAGGTATGTATACAGTCTACGTGAGCCTTGCACCCCAGATTTCAGCTATCATACAGAGGTTTTAATGTAAAATATTATCATGACAGCTGTTATTAACACAGCTTTGCATGAAGATTAAACCACACCATCAGCTGATATTATATGGCTCTATGACCACAAGTGGAAATTAGTTTTCCAGGTTATGCTTTGGATTCGTTTCATCTTAATTTAGAATAGCTCCACTCTTTCTCTGCTATACGTATATCCTGAAGCCTTAATTTTAGTTCCGTTAAAATATTTGAAGATATCCTGCCCTTGCAAGAGCAAAACATTCCCAAAATGTTGCTTTGTCATTTTGATTCTTATTTGAACAGCTTTTTATGAGTGTCTAGAATTTCTATTTTATTTCATAGTTTGCACAATTTTAGCCAGAGTTTCTAAATAAAAAATTTAATTCATCTGGAAACATAGGATGCTGCAACGGGTATCCTTCCTGGCACTGTTACTTTATTTTCTTTTGAGTAAACGCCATGCAAGTGCATAATTACAGAAATAATTTATTTGAAGTTACATTTCACTCTTTTAGGAGTATTTTATTTCAGTTTGTAAATAAAGATTAAACCAAAGAATTTCCAAAAATTTTCGGTAATGTTGTTCTCGTCTACCGTTTCATATTTGCAATTGACCTTTTGATAAAACGAGGAAAGAAAATCATCACTGTCTTGTTTCAGACCTAAAGCGACACTACTTCAATTCTCACCGTTTGCGAATGAATAATAATAATAATAATAATTTATTTTTCTATGGCGCATTCCATTAAAAAATCTCAATGCGCCTTACAACATTCACTTAAAAGAGCTAAATAACACAATACTAATATAAGAACACATTACAATTTTAAAGGACTAAGAACTAATTTAAAGAACCAATTATTCATATTCTAAAATGATAAGAACCTAAAGTGACAACATTTAAAATTAATCATAAAATTACAGTACACCTTAATAAAAACTAAAATGAACTATATGATATTTACTGATAGGCTATTCTAAAAATATGAGTTTTCAAAAGCTTTTTAAAAGTATCTATGTCACCTGCTGCTCGTATTTCAGAGGGTAAGGTGTTCCAAACTTTGGGTGCATATATCATAAATGCCCTTTCACCGTAAAATTTACCAGCTTTTTTCTCTAAGACACTGTGTTCTAAAAGTAAATGACTAAAAGTTGAAGACCTGGTAACTCTTCCATGCTGATGTTGCTTCATAAGTTCTGAGATATAAAGTGGTTTATTCTCAGTGACTGCTTTAAAAATGACACATAAAATTTTAAATAAAATTCTCTCNATTTTTAGTTGAACGAATGGAATATTCAATTTGGTTAAAATAATGTACATGTGAACAGAATTATTGAGAAAAACATATGGATGCAAAGACTTTTAAAAATTTAAGTTTCTCTCTGAAGAAACAAATTTAACATGAAAACTGTCTTTGTCAACACGAAAGAAAAGCATTCCAACCCCACACTCCTTCCTCAATATCGATGTTTTTCCCAACCCAGATTCCAGATGGAATTGCTTTTTACTGAAACATGGGAGGGGGAATATAACGACAGTTTTTTCTTTGATGAAATACAATGCAAGAAAATCGTGTTAAATGAGTGAACAGAGATTTAGGGTTTAGCAGGTTTTATGTCATAAAAACATTTTAGACATAATTTGTAAATGCTTAACCCAAGATCTTTTGAATCTGAAACTATTTCCATCTTTGTACCACATTTCTTCTCATAACACATAACAAGTGCCATCTCAATAATCTGCGCCTTTCCCACAATTTGCATTTTTTTTTTTTTTTTTACAATCTCATCACATCAGTTTCAATTTTTCCAAAATCAATCCGTTCATTCCCTTTTCTTCCAGTTGCCTACCGTTCTCTTCTGCCTCATCCATCACCCAGTACTGGTAGTTTAATTCACAATTAAAGAAAGACAGTAAACACTTCTAGCGGGTTCAGATATTTGGGTAAATCCTCCTTATACCAACTGGTAGCAAAGCCGGGTACATATAACTGGCTCTCAGTATACACCAGGGCCTTCCGAGATACCCCCCCCCCCCCCTTAATGAGAAAATTTCGAATTACGTGTAGGTTGCAAAATTTTATGCTGGGTCACAGATGTGTGTGCATCACGTATAAAGCTTAAGTAGTAGAATTAAATTTACAAAACCCGCTAATCTCTGTAATCTCGCTGAATGCTACCACAGTGTTGTTTGTATGCCACCATAGTGAAATTAAATTTTTATATGTTTGTATTTGAATCACGACACAATTTGAAGGCAATACGTGGAAGTTTGAAGATATTCAGTTGAATTCTTGCTGGGACGCTCTCTGAAGCTCCCAGACTGCCCCAAGGTCCCCAAAGAAAAAAATATATAACTATTATATGACCCAACCTTCACTGTTTCTGATACCTCAGTGAAATATGTGTTGTGCCATGTGTTTTCATGTGAGCCCCCTTCCCCTCCCCCTGTCAGCTTAACACTAACATCTTCTTCTTACTGAGAATAGTTGCTTAATTCTTAAGATTATTTATTATCTTAAATCTAATTATCTAAACTCGTAGAATCCATTTGGAAATCTGAAAATGACGGAGAACTTGTATGTATTGGCTCCCAAAGCCGTTTTTTTCCAAAGCCGCTAGTTTGCTGTGTATGATCAAGCAACAGCAAACATTTGCAACAGGTACTGGTAAATATAATTCAAAGTATTTACAAATAACAAGGCATTATATTTATTAAATGACTGCTTCTAAAACATTTCATATTAAAGAGCAAATCAAGTAAATGACAATCATCGTTTTTGCTGGCTAAAATAGATTTTTAGCATCTTAAAAAAATCCAAGGATAGCATAAAACACTACTACCATTTTGCATCCTGTTCTGTGACATCGCCACCTGTCCCCTGCTTATATTACCCAGCCAATATAAATCGGGTGCTTTCCCAGAGATTTAGATCGATCTAAAGATTAAGTTTTAGATCGACCTAACTCCCTGGGGGTTCAGGCTAAATTGCAGTCAGCCGAGCGGACACCATAGTTAATTACCCCCTTACAGCTTTTAGTAGGCGGGACAGACGCTTAAGCCGGCCAAGCTGACAGTAATCTAGTGAGACTCCCCACAGGGATAGATCGATCTAAAAATCTATGGAAATGGGGTGGTAGCTATGCTGTTTCTAAAACGTCCATTGCTTTAGATGTACGTGTTCTATCTTGGGTGAGATTGAAAGTCCCCCCCCCCCCCACTCACTTTTGCCAGTCTTTCACTTGCATCTTCTAGACCTACATATTGAGAATAATGACTTTTTATATACATTTATCTCCGTAAGATATATTTATTTAATTATTTTTCATTCTTTTTATTAAATGTCAGTCTGTATACACTTTATTGATGAAGGGGTTCCATAGAATCTCAATCTTTGGGCGTTTCTTCCTTCTTTTTACTACATGTTTGTGTACACTACATAACTAAATTAAGAATAGATTTAAAGAAAAGATAACTACATTTTTAAACTACACAGCTGTGCATGCAGATGAATCCCACGCCATTTGATGATATCATATGTTGCAATAAGAAAGAACTAGTTTGGTCTGTGGTGTAAAAAAGGTTGCAAGGACGGAAACTATTGCCGGCTGTCAATTATCGTCAGTTCTAAGACTATTGGCAAGCAGCAGTTTTTACGCCCCCAGTCCTTACCACAAAACGGTTCTTTCGCAAAAATAATCAGTTCCATGTCGTTACACAAATTGCAGAAGAACCATTCGTTAATTGTACCCAAGAAAAAATTGAAGCTCAGTAAACATACAATAAACACACATTTTGTAATTCATCAATCCAATCTGTCTATATGTCATGTGCCTCAGTCAAAATGTTGACTTGTTGTATTGTAACATAAACTAGCTCATTTGATGTTCTTGTTCCAACAACGTTTAGTCGTCTAGATGGCAAGAAACACAATATTTACGTGTAACTGGTAACGGGCAAGCAGGGTAATGATACATATTTTTTAAAAAATCGCTACCTTACTGGGAGACGGTGAAAGTCTTTTAAAATAAGATTGAAAATCCAGTGAAATCTCTGAATGGACATTTGAAAATGAAAAATCTTGTTCACGTTCCCCGTATAGATATCCATTATGTGCATTTAGTATGAGTATGGGACAATAAAACTGTCTTATACTTAGTCTGTGCGTAAGGGTATTTTGTCATGTCCATCATAATATTATTTTCAATACGTCGGGGTCATGGTGAAAAGTTTGTTGTTTTTTACTTACCGAAATAATATTTTTTTCTTCCCACTGTATGACCATCTTAAAATGTTTCTTTTCCTTTAACTGTAAACAAGTTTCCCTTCCTGTTGAACGTACGTTGTATTCAAATAAATATAACCGCAAAACGTCATCTGTCAAACTATCATTCTAATGATCTAAATCAAATACTAAGACCCAAGTCACCAATCACATTTTACCAGATACACCTTCTGTGGGTGTGTGGGTGTGTGTGTGTGTGTATATATACCCTGTATATATCTACGGAGCATGCTTGGGTCTAGATAGACAACACTTTCATTCTGACAGTAACAACTGATTATAACCATTACAGGAACCATGCAGACCTACGTACCGGTAGTTCTCATTTTGATGGCGGTGCTTGGTAAATGTAGTAGCCAAGGGACTATTGCGACAGGTGAGTTTCACCTTTTTCTTGTAGCAAGACAGAAAAACTCGCATTTTGTAGACATAACTTGAAATCTGATACAACTGCCATTTTAATATAGCATTGTTTAAAAAAACAAATATAAAATACTACATGTGCCTTAAACGCTGTGCACAATGCATTTATCATAAATATTTTCAATGAACTCCTCACTCCTCAGGAAGTAGCAAAAACCAAACAAATGTTCACTGGGTCCTGGTCGGGAAGGAAGAGATTTTTTAATCGTGGCTGGCTGATTAAGGGAAATGTTGAAATTTTGATTAATTTTCTTTTTTTCTATAAGATGGAAACAGCTTTTATTTGTTTTATTTGTTACTTGTTTATTTATTTCCTACAGATGATTGTACTGTTTGTGGGGATCCGCACATCGTAACCTTTGATGGAAAGCGTAAACGTGATAACTTGGTTCCCGGTGTGTGGCATGTTCTTTCACAAGATAACGTGAATACTCCGCCTCGCTGGATGGTTACAGCCCTAACAGAGTTTCATAAGGGTGGACCAAGAACGAAACTTTTAACAGTTAGTTTCACTTGCAAATTGATTGATGGAACTGACAATGTAGACACGGTTGACATGGCGACAGTTGCACAATTCGGTCCAGGACAAGTATTTGATGTAAGTTTTTCACTTTAACGACAGAAGAATAGACAAAAGTAAGCGCACCAAAAATAGAAAACGTTAAGCAAACAAGAAAGGAAATGTCCAGGTCTCATCGTTCCGCAATGTTAGTGTTTCTTTTTGATTTCTTATTTTTTAAATAAAATGTTTTACTAGCAATAGCAGCGAAAACAACTATATCGTGAAGCTGAGACAAACAAGCTTTTTAAACATTTTAGTGCCCAACTCTCTGGCAAATATTTGAACTTCAGGTATTTTTCTTGTGTGTGTGTGTGTGTGTGTGTGAATCATTTCTATTAATTACCCTTTGAATATATTTTGTTAAGTGCCCCTCCCAGCAAGTCAGCATCACTATTGGCCCTCGTCGCTGTGTGAAAATAACCGTTGCTGAACCAAGGTGGATTGATGGAACAGCTGGACCATGTGGTGACAACGACGGCGACAAAACCAACGACTAGGTGAGGAGACTTGGAAAATAGAAACTCACTTTGTCACCAATATCAAATTACTAATGTCCATAAAATACTTATGCAGTGATCTGTGCAACTTAACGTGCCTTTTATTGCATTACATTGAATAATATTTACACCCTAGGCCGTAGGCTTTGTAGCCAGTAGTTTGTTGCAATAAACATAAATATTAATATTATTATAACGAGGTATATTTTGAAAGAAAGGGCTATAAAAGGGTATAGGGTGAACTCAAGGATGAGATCAAAAAATCTGTTTTGTTTAAGAAATAGATACCAGTAGTTAAATGTACCTTGAAGCCTAGCTAGTGGTTTTAATCCAATCGGTTCTGTAAATAAATGAATAGATTCAAACAAGAAAATAAATAAATCCCCAATTTCTTAAAAAACTTAAAAGATCTTTTTTTTTACAGTCACAAGGTGGACAGATTCAAGGATCATGGACAGCCACATCGGACTTTCGGACCCGGACAAGGATTATTCAATCATAGCGGGTATTATGGCGGGACTGCAGCGCTTCTTTTATTTGACGTTTTCTCGTTCATTTTGAGTTATTCTACACAGAGCAGACTTTCGGCACAGTTGATAAACGATGAAGTTTTGGAAATTGAATGTGTTCTAACGTGTTTCTAGTCTAAACATTTGATTGTGTGTAGAAGTATTTAGCAATATTTTGCATGGTATGTGTTATCCAGGTTGCTGCTCCTGTGGGACAGTTTGTAATAACAAGCATGTAGGTTCACAATGTAAGCAAAAGGATTGAACTGGAACCAAAGATAAAGACCCACGAGGTCAATTGGGAGGTTTATTATAATTTTGAGTTATTCTACACAGAGCAGACTTTCGGCACAGTTGATAAACGATGGAGTTTTAGTAAACTGAAGGCGTGTTAACATTTTTTGTCTAATATTTGACTTTGCGTAGAAGTATTTAGCAGAATTTTGTGTGGTATTTGTCATACAGGTTGATGTTGCTTTGAGACAATTTGTAATGTGAATACCGGTATGTTGGTCCACAATGTAGGCAAACAAATTGGACGGAACCAAAGAAAACGCCCACAAAATTAATTGGGAGGTTCAATTAAAATTAAATACATATATCATATAATTTCTTCCTTGTGCGCTTTAGCTTTAAATAAACATTTAAGGTTCAACTGTTGTGTTACTTCATGCACGAACTTCCTTGCCTTCACTGCAAAGTAATAGTTAAAAGTAATAGTTAAAATTGTGTCAAGAAGTTTGAGTAAACAAACACGTGCCTCTCAAAGGTTATTAGAAGGGGGTTTAGAATCTGAGGTTATAATTCGGTGAAAAAAGGCAAGGAGAATAGGTATTGACACAGAAAAACCCTTAAAGAAAAAAGTTAATGACAAGTGAAAAAAAAAAAACGTCCGTAAAACGCGTAAATTTTTCATTCCAATAAGATTTTATTTGTCAGTTCTCTCTGTGGTGCAATGCTCAGCCAATGGACACTGAGGATTGTTACTGACGTCACTTATCTTATCTTGGTGAAGCCTACGGACCCAATCATGGTTTGTCAAGTAAGTTGCATGCCCACCTGCCCGTGGTGGTCCTATAGAAATGCTTAAGCTGAGAGGCTGCGGCTAGGGCGGGTCTCCGGCGCCAAAAATCCGGAATATGTTATGGCTAAGGAAAAGAAATTCACTTTAGAAAAACCCTGGTCCAATGACGCTGGTTTTTGAATCTGAGATTTAAAATTTGTGAAAAAAGTGTAGAGGATAAGATATTGGCACGAAATAAAAACCCGAATTCATTAATTAAGGACACCCGTAAAATGCGTCAATCTTTCGTTTAATTTTTTTTAATTCTGCACTTGTCTGCCAATTGTCACCAACTGTTTTCTGTACTACTGATTACTAGGTATGCAACTAAAAAGCGGCAAACACAGAACAAAACCTACGTACATAGGCAAATCCACGTTTTAAAATCAAAGAAGAGGCTTGTAGAGCCGCATTTTGCAACTGCATCACATTTAGCAATCAAAGAAAATCGTCTTCCCCAGGTGCAGCCTGACCAAATTCAGCGTAACCGGCTGAGGCCACCCTGTCCCCATTCCTACTTTAATTTTATTTGATAATTCGAGGAATCCATTTAACCATCTACTTGGTGTTCGAGGTAAAGCGAAGACGTGCTGTAGATGCGACATACAGATACAGGAAGAATAATGTTCCCCGACTGTTCTTCTCATTTCATTCTTTAACCA
>NW_019774981.1:390069-466174 GCF_001039355.2 Lingula anatina | reverse complement strand
GTCTGAGAATGATAATTATTATTTTTTTAACTCTTAATATGGGCTATCATTGCAATATGGCACCACCCATGCAATTGTGACACACAAAAAACGCACCTGTGGGCCTTTTAATATCCTTTTATCAAAGTTGACATTAACTCTACTCTGAAGTATATATGTATATTCACATGACCGGCTAAAGTCTGCTCCAGTTTGAGAATAATAATTATTAGTTTTTCATTTTTAAATTGGATTCCCTAAACAGAATAAAGACGATTGACAAACACCCTCATTGGTCTTATAGTGAAAGTGTATATGTGGACATGTACACATGCAAAGTTCATGATTATATTTACTCGGGTAATGGTCATAAAAGTAGATCTTGATCACATTTGTGATAAGAGTCTCACCTCTGTAATTGCCTTGCTACATTGCATTATCTTGTTATCAGGTGCTTGAAATCTTTGAAATAATCCTGAGACATGCCTTTGGATAGCACCTAGCTGGCTTTATCAAATCATCAAAGGGCCAGACGGCTTAGTTACCTGGCTGATAATGATCTAGAAAGTCCATGCCTAACAAGGGAAGTAAATTTAACTAGAGGGAAAATCTACCTGACAGGTAGAATCTTGAGATGCATTTGATAAGGCTTACCTGTGGCTCAAATGTCCAAGTAGAAGTAAAAAAGGCAATTGTCATTTATAGTAGTTTGTGATAAATACATTCTTATTCTCTTCCAGATTCTCTCCACAAGATGCCGGAAAGTTAAAATTGGACAATGCACCATTGCCCAAGAGGAGACGCACTAATTAAACATTTGGACAGTAATTCACATAGGTCAATGAGAAATTAGTTTATACCTTTTATAAATAAGTTAATACTACTTGGATACAAATAGGAAATAACTCCAGCATGACTTTCACAAAAAGAGACAAGACAAGAAAACTGCACATGTATTGTATATTCATCATCACTAGCTTTGTAACAAGCATTTTAAAATTTTAATGTTTAATAAATATTGGAATGTACTCAAGTTGTTTTATATTTCCTATCTCATAATGAAAAAAAAATCAAATGTAAAAAACATGGATCATATGTTTAGACAGTTTTTTCTTGCTTGATTGAAATTGCATATTCAATTACCTCAGAATACACTAACTACAGGTTTAAAAAATCTGATCCTGATAAAATTCATACTCACATTTGACATTGACCCTCTTGCAGTGATATGCGTCTTATTTGTCAAATCTTTTATTATTTAAAGTTGTGTAAAAAAAAAAAAGGAAGTGAAAAGAAATAAAAAGAAGATTTTTTATATCCAATATATGCATTTTTTATTACCATAAGATCAGTATTGGTGAAATTAATCTCCTATTGTAAACGGGTAACTTTTAATGAAAAATAAAACGAAATATAGGCTAAATGAAAGATAGTTGCTGACTGAAAAAAACAAATATTATAAATACTTATAATAAGTTCTTGAATTATAACTGCTTTTCAGTGACTGAAAACAGAAAGCCATATTTTGGTACCTGGTGTATTATTTTCTACCAAACTAATACGACAAATATGACTCTTAAATAACTAATTAAAATTAAGTAAACCTAGATGAAATTTCCGGGGTGTCACAGCTACATGTAGGAAGGAGATTTCCGGTCGATGGGTGCGTATTCCTGTCCTGTCAGAGACTATCTCACGGACAGGAAAAGACAGCAGGTATTGCAGACAAACTTCACAACCCGTTTTTATGAGGTAACGGGGGAAAAATGCCGAAAACCCCTCAATAAATTTCCACGTGTTGACGGAAACCTGTGTGCTCGCAACTGCAAGATGGTGGCAATGCTGTATCATAGCAACCACGAGGGACTGCGAGAAATTGCGTTATCAATGCAGAGAAACAATAGAAATTCACTGAAGCACAGCGCGCGCTACCTTAATAATAAGCTGTTCAGACGCCCGTGGAGCTATCAAAACAGATTATGTGAGACACTGGGCGAATGTTTACCCGAACGCACATAGCTTCAAAGGAAGATGCCGCGTTACTTGTCCTTCTCTATTTAGGTCCAAGATCAGAGGCAGCTTAATTGTGAAGTCACCGTGACAGGTTTTTACATATTTAACAATTTTTTCTGCTAAAAATAATGAAATATTATGTTAATCAGTCACATTTTGATATCTGATAGATCAACATCTGTTAAACAAGTGATTGACAAATTCCTGTTGGAATTGTGCCAGTTTGGTTCCAGTGACCAAGATGAAGATTTCAAAAGAGAGTTGCAGCTAGGATTAACATTTCTGCAAGGTAAGTTTTGTCTTCATCAAGTTCTAAACATATGAGTAAAGGTAATGATGATTAATAACTTTTCTCAAAGTCATCAGCTTTTTTTAAATCTTAGATGGACTGCAGCATTAATGCTATAATGACTTTTAAAATGCCTGTAAATCTTATTGAAAATTTATTTTAATTTCAGTTTTGATGCAATATTCAAAACTATAATAGCATTATTTCAGGCAGTCTGGTGGATGTTTTGAGTGTATTAAACCAGCATGCAGATGGAACTGGTGTAGAGGCAGATCATGTTCATGCTGCTCAGCAACATGTATTATTATACCTCCTCTACCTCAGCTATGAATATGGGGACAGGTCTGTGTTCTCTTTTTTTTATTTATTTATTTATTTATTTATTTACTGAAGGATGTGATTCTCAAGTTTTTATTTTACCTTAGTGATATCGCATCCTTGCATGTAATTATTTATGAATTTCAAATTAATTGATTTCTGGGATGTTGAATCTGATCCAGCTTCATGTCAGTTATATTTGTTTAATAAGGTTCACTTGCAAAATTTCACCATTTTTTCTAACTACCCGTTTGTTAATTAAAGGCACATTGCTAACACATAGCTCAGCAACCTTTTCCCATGAATACCTATAATATACCTGTACTTACACTCTTGATTTCTTGGGGAGTTATTAATTAAAAATTAATTAAAAATTAATATTAAATTATTATTTAAAAATTAATTTCCAGTTTGAAATGTGTTTTTTTTTATTCCAGCTGCATTTTCAGCTCTTTTTATTTTTATTTTTATTTATTTATTTATTTATTTTTTGGTATCTATCTTCTGTAAAACCTTAAAACCAATCTTCCAGGTGTGTTTCCCCCAGTGTGCTGTTTGACACTCTGTGTGGTTATCTCTGTCTCCACCCAGATGTGCACCTCCTTCCCAACACTGCTCTTAAAAGCTTGGTCTTCCTAATGGCTGTTAGTATCATTGATGGAATTTAAATGAGGGTTTGTCATCCTGAGTTTCAAAGATTAATAGAAACTTGTCCATGCCACTATACAGTAATTGAGAGGTACAGTATCTGAAGGGTTGATGTACCTTTAAAGTGTAGCACTCTGAAGCTCAAGATGAGTGTGAGACAAACTTGTAGACTTTTTTATTCAAATTTAGCTATAAATTTTATTACTAGAGAGAGGCGTTATATATTTAGCTGTAAGGACAAGTTTCAATATTTATATGGATAATGCATTCCTTCCTAGATGTGAATTCATGTGCATGTAATTATGCACATGCATGTGTGTGTGTGTGTGTGTGTGTGTGTGTGTGTGTTTAAATTTTAGTAATAATTTTTATGTTTTTCCTCTTGTTAAAAGTTTCAACTTTGTTCATACCCCTTAGGTATGCACTGGTTCCACACAGACCCATACGAAAAAGGAACAACAACAAGGTAGTACACTAAAGAGTTTTATATTTATTTAATGCTACATTGCATTCCTCTTCTCTACTGACATTGGAGAACATCAGGTATGATTGAAATTTTCATCTACCCTATTACAACTTTTTTAAACCAAAAGAATAAGTAAAAAAAAATTTATACATAGGTTTGCGACTGCTGTCAGTGGGTATGTCCAAATGTTCAAGCACATCCTCGTGGCTTCTTGGCCATCCCAAGGTATTCCAGTGGTGTTTTCTCAATCCAAAGATCTCCAATATGCAGGGAAAACATGTGGTAAGTTTAATCTTTTATGGCACCTTTTTCAGTTTCAGTAGGCGTGAGTTTGCTGATGAATTATCCTTGTAAATGTAACACAAATGAAATGTGTATTGAAGTTATTATATCTGATTTATGTTCTGAAGCTTGCCTCGGGTTTTGTCTCACCCAAAACCTTTGCCATTGGGGTGGGAATATGACCTTATAAAAACTTTATACTTCAACACAGATGTATCTCCATCTAAATATGAATGAGATATCAAGTAATCTTATTTTTAAATGTCAGAAATTATTTGAAAGAATTTATTATTTTCAAAGACGGATATGTGGATTGACTATGGCATGGTGAAAATTTACATAAAAGGAAACAGTAGTGGTATCTTACTCTAGTGGCATTTAATCTCCACAGTTGAAGCAGTGGCTGAGTATCATTCCTGCCCAGATGTCTCTCTCCCCATTGGACATGAGTCAAGAACCAGGTTGGGCAGAACTGTTTACACTGGTGAAAGAAAATACTAAATGTTTACAAGCTGCATTGGTAAGTTTCTTTTCTTTTTTTTTTTTTTTCTTTGCATTTTTATCCCATTTTGACTTAAAGATGATCTATTCACTGTATTAATGTGAAAGTTTTATGTATAGAAAATGGATTAAACTGTCAAACATTTGTTGCAATACAAAAATAACATGTATTATCAGATAGCTTGAAATACATTGGTTCTTTTCCATTTGGTGGTTTAATTTTGTCAGTGCCTCATTTCTCAATTTCTATATGTTCAATATTTGTCAAAGTTCATTTATTTCTAAAGGTCACCTGACTGATGGGGATGAGGAAAGTGTTTCCAAAGTAACCCTTCTGTTGGGAAGAGTATTTGAAGAGGTAGGACAAATCATATTCCATACTGTGCACTTGACACCCAATATATTGAAATCTTTGTTGATTGTGAATAATATATCTCTCTCTAGAAAAAAGCTTCTTATATGAAATATTGCTTAACAACTTAGTGTTTCTCTTTTTGTTTATTTTTAGGATGGTAAACAATCACCAAACCCCAAAACTGTCAGCACATTGAAACAAATGTTGTCTGATGTAGTGCACAGAATTTTCCTTGCTAAGTCTGTAAAAAAAGCAGGTGAGACCACATGTATTTTCTGTTAATATCCCTTTATGCCCTTTCTGCTCTCAACTATTGCTCTAAACAATCTTCAATATATTACTTTTGACAAGGACAGATAATTTCTGTGTTTAACCTCATATTTTACTGGTTTATGGTGATAAAAAGATTATGGTGATTGCAATTAAAATTCTTTACATTCACAGCCATTCAAAGTTCAACTTTCAATGAAAGGGCAATTAAATTATTTTAAATATGATATTTAGTCCAATTAAAAGTTGGATATTATTAGCATATGTAAATGAAAATATTCCATGTTTTTCTAGGAAATGCTGAACTTTAGAACTGCTTTTAATCACCCCCCCCCCATCCTAGTGACTTCAATATAGATTTGAGACCCATTCCCATAGATTGAAATGCATTTTAAAATTTATTTTGCATTGTTATTTGATGTGAGATAATCTCCTATGTTTCAGAACACAACCTTACAGCAATGTTGGAAATTCTGCTGATTATGCAGGATCAGTTCATCACTGGCATTAATGCCACAGACCTCAAGTTGGTGAACCAAGGTACATAAGTTTAATATTGCAATTATTCATATGGAGTGCTTTAACACAATATGTTTTCTGTGAGCAATTCCCAGTGTGAATTTGCAGAATATTTAATATTTCATCTTCAAGAATTGATAAGATAGTGGTTTTTCTGTTTTCTTAGTCTGCAGTCTACTAGGGAATGACAATGAAAAGATTCCAAAACAGTTGGTTATTATGTTTGAAGAATTCCTTTCCAATTTATTACTACAAGCAGGGAAAAGTCAGGACAACAGAGGTATTTTATGAGAAATTTGTAGGATGTAAGTGCCTGCTAGAGATAATATTTATGTTTTGTCAAACTATGTTTGACAAAATTGATGCATATTGTTTTTAAAATACCAGTACAACAATAAGATATGTTTTTAATTATCTCTTTCCTTCTCATATTTTATATAAACAGCACTACTCAATTCATCAAAAATCTGTAAACTACTACACTAAAAACAAAGTTTCACTAACCTAAAGAAGATATTTTTATTGCATACTGTATTTTTTGCTGTTTCAGTTGCAACCATTATATTGACAGACAAAAGTTTCCTTTGTATTCTCCAACACCTTATTTTGTCAAATGAGGACATAGTCTCCACCAAAGCACTGCAGCTACTGTCATTACTTGTACTCCAGCAGGTGGATTTTAGTATTCCACATCTTATTGTATGTGTAAGTATCTCATATGTGTATAGGTGTTGTTGTTCTCTTCACCATACTAATAAGCATGGCCATTTGATTTCTTGCAGCTATTGGACAATTAAAATGTGTTTGAAAATTTAATTTGTGTCTGTCTGGGTTCTTATGTGCTTAGAACATAGCTTCATTGGAACTTTATAAATCAGAAGCTGAAGCATTGTTCTCCATTGAAGGATAAAAGCAGATTGAATTATAATAACAGTACTATGCCAATTTGCAATACTTACACAGGCAGACCAAGCATGTGTGTGTTTTATATGTTATATTAAAAAATTTTTTCAAACATTTTGCAAACTGATACCATGTCTGCCACAGGTTCTTGTAAGTCAGGATGATTGTCCATTACTCAGAATATATTTTGCTCTCACTGAGTCTGATTACTTAAAGGTTTTTTTTTTTAGACTGACATTGCTCTACTTTACATTTTAGAAAAATCAGGTTCAACTGCAATTGGTATGGCTTCTAGAAAGAACTAAGTCCAAAGTATATCTCCAGCAGATCAGTGTTCTACAGTTCTGGGCAGTCTACTTCTCCACTCAGTTTACTGCATTGTGTGCTATAGTGGAGTTACTGGATGACACAGATCACACAGATCTTGTAGGTCGAGACAATACACAATTGCACATAAAGACCCAGTATTTGAGGAAGTTGCTTATTTACATTCAGCAGGCTGTTTTTATGGTAAATGTTATGTAAATGTAAATGCCACAGGTATAGATAATATTTCATGCTGCTGCATTTCTTTGCATACGTACATATTTTTTTAAATCTAGGACTTTTTGTTTTAGCCTTCAATAAGACTGGATTTGCATTTTGCTTTAAATTTCCGAAACAAGTGGAAAATGGCCAATAATTATTTGTTTTTCTAGTAAGTAAATTCAGTTTTGCAAAAAAATAAAGTTAGACATTTGATTTTATCTTTGGTCCTTGATGGTATATTGATTCCTTCAAATTTATTTCAGGAAAATAGGCATTTGCAGTGCGTTGCTTTTATTTGTCTTCACAACTTGCTGACACGATACTTGAAGCCACAGGTATTGAAAACAGGTAATATTTTCAGCTAATTCTATTTTAACAGCACTGTATTGCAGTATCCAATTGCAAGCCTACATTTTTTTTAACATGTCAGTTATCTCTTATCTGTAAATGGTATTTGTCTTCCCCAGCTTGCTATTATAATAAACAATTTGAGCAACATAACATCTTTGATTTTTTTACATTTTCGAAAATTGTTGAAATGTTTTCTCCTGCAGGCCACAGTCTGGTAGAACAACCATGGAATAGATTCATGCTGACCACACTGCTAGAAACCTTTGAAGCAAGAAAGACTCCAACCTGTGTGTTAGCAATTGTTAACTTGGTGAGTATATTTTAATATAATATTATATACTTAAAAGTATATAAAAGTATATAAAAGATGTCAGTTCCGTTGGTCAAGCATATATTTGTAAAATTTCTTTGGGGGGAAAAAAAGAAAAAAAAACACTGTGACTTTAATATATAAAGTAACCCAGATAATGTGTACACAGTATATACATCTACAAACACAAATAGGTTTTCTCTATTTCTATTTGTCAGGCATAAGATTACTTGTAATTTTCATATTTTTGCGCTTTTATTGAAATTGGTGTTCAATTCTATAAGTGTTAAGTAAGGGCACATTCAGAACAAGTTGATCTGTGGACTAACTGATCCGTGGATCAAAAATGACATCACCCTCTTGAAAGCGTGCCAAGATTTTATTGCTCTGCCCCTGCTGGGAATGTGCGTGTTGGAGGCGGGAATCCATTGTCAAGTGTGCACCATATTTGATGTGAGGACTCGTTAGTCCATGGATCAATTTAGATGTGAATGCTCTCTCATTTGCAGCTGGTCAGCCGTGTTGGTGGAGTGTTAGTCAAAGCAAAACAGCTTGAAAACATAGTGACAGTATTTTTGAAAGGAGACTTGAAGCAGGACAGTTGGTGGAACGATGTTGTTATATTTCTTCACTATGTAAGTATTGTTTCTGTTTACGCTTAAAGAAATTTCTTATAAGTCATGTAATAAGCCCAGGCCACCAGTGCAATGGAGTTCCATGCTGATATCACCCACCTCACCACAGCCATTTTGGGAATGAAATCTGATGATGTATTTTATTTGTCATATTACTCAATGGAATTTTTTCCTATGAAAAATACTTTAAACTTCAAAGTTAAAGTGAATCATTGATCGGTTTGCTAAGAGATCAAATATTCAGTCTAGATTTTAATAAACTACATGCACACTTATCAAGCATTTGCTGACTATGTATACCTTAGACTTCAGTCAGTGATGTGCTTGAATAGTAGCATATTATATTCAAACTTGTATAATATATATTTTTCAGTCATATATATCTGTCGTTTATTATTTGTTTTATTTTAGGTGTGTCATAATCATATATTAGATTCCAACCTGGAGAAGAAAGTTATCAACAAGCTTGAAGAGAATCACCCATATACTGACCAATGTAGACAAAGTGATGATACCAAGAAAATATCAAAGATGTATTCAATGTTTGACAGATCTATAAATGCCTAAATGATTTCTTATTTTGTCTGATCTGGAGGAGGGACTGGGGCCAGTCACTTTTTAAGGGGATATATGATTTTATGTTCATACCAAGAAAAACTATAAATACCAAGGTGGAAAACTGGGCATGATGTTATAATATGTTGTTATATTCATTTTGATTAAGTCTATCATATCAATAATTCCAATGTTTTACTAAAGATATAGATAATATGTGATCTGAAATGGATTTATATGTAATCAACTAAAAATAACTTGCTGTGATAGGGAAGAATTACACATAGACTAGTTGTTAACACAATTATTGTACCTTATAGATATGAGTGAATTTGAAAAAGAAAACAGTAAATGTTATTATGTCAAAGAAAACTTACTTGTGCTTTCGTTGCGAACAGTGTGAATGTTGTCAACTGATAGATGTGACATAATTTAATCATGTTTATTTTCCTGTAACTTGATAACCTTTATTACTTGCAAGGTGTATCCCTTAGTAAGGAACTATGCTGCCCCCCACCTCCCCCTCTGCACCTCCCCGAGCTTTAGTGGAACACTCTTCTCCTCCTCTACTATCCAAAATTAGAACAAAAAGTGAATCAATGAGACAAAACTGACTAATTTTCCATCCCTGTGTCATAAATTTTACAGCAAAATTGTCTGCTATTTTGTTTTTGTTTTTTTGTTTTTTTTTTAATTAAGGAGGAAAAAACAACAGAATCCATTGACACTGTGTCTAAAGGAATAAGAGATGAATGTAAATGATTGTTAGTTTGAAAGTCCAATATATTGCATAAATATCAATAATAAAAGGTCACCTCAAAGCTTGATATCAAATACAGGTTCCCTCAATAAACCATTAGAAAAAGATTCTAGATTTGGAATTGATGTAGTGTTTCATTTAACTGGGTTACTATGACTTAATTGAATGGCAACTCGGTGACATTGAGTTGATGTCCACTTGAGACAGCCTGTAATAAGATTACCTACAGCATGTTGGTTCACAATGTAAGGACACAGATTGAACTTGATCCAAAGAAACCCTCAAAATATCAGTTGGGAGATTCAATTGCAGCCTTTGCCATTTGAATTTCTTTTTTTAATCTCTTTAGCTTTGAATACACACCTTAAGACTTATCTGTGCAACTCTCGTTTAATTTAATTTAATCATTTTGAGCTATTTTACACACAGTAGACTTTCGGCATGGTTGAGCAATGTTGAGTTTTACAATATAGAAAGTATTTATGTCAAGGGGTAGTGGTGAAAACTGACAATTCATTAGGGGGATACTTGGAGAAGTAACATTATTTGTTTACCCCACTTCTACCTTGAAAAGATCGTTGATGAAAGGGAGGCAACGTGATTAAGGGGGGGGGGTAAAACAATAAAAAGTGTCAGTAAATTCATCAGAGAATCACATTTTGATATAAGCCAGGCGTTTTTTTTTTCTATATCACATTTTTTATTCTCAGTATGACATTCATAACAGTAGGGGGTTGTCAGGGGGATACCGGTTGATTCATTGTTAGTATTATTTTTCACCTTTATGTCCTTTTAACTTATCTAAACTTCAAAGTTGCATCTCACTCTTTTAAGAGTATTATAGTACCGCTATTTCGCCTGTACTATTAATGAAGAACGTACATCTTTTTGGGAGCCTAAAAGATTTATTTGTTTGTTCTTATTTTCCATTTACAATGTATTCTCTTTTATCCTATAGAGTGTCATTCCAATGTCATGATGTATCACAGTCTTTCTCCTACATTACCTTATTTGGTAATGTAATAATTCCTCAGCTCTTACACAATGTCTATGATTATCCCTTTTTCCATAACTTTCCATCATTACGTCATTACCAAAATGTAATCATTCTCTTATTAGGCAATGGTATGTTACTTGACCTTAGGTTGCAATTTCTATTAATACAGATTTTTCATTGTATCATCCTGAAGGAATGATAACTATACTCCCTTATTCTTTTGTTATTATTGAACAACACATGCACTCTTTGACCCCATTTCCTATATGCAAAGATTTTAAAAAATTAAATTTCATCTGAAGAGACAAATTTAACATCAAAACTGTCTTTGTCGGCGCGAAAGAAAAGAAAAGCATTCCAACCCACACTCCTTCCTCAATATCGACGTTTTTTTTTCCCAAACCAGGTTCAAGATGGAAATGCTTTTTACTGAGGCACGGGAGGGGGAAATAACGACAGTTTTTTCTTTGATGAAATACATAGCAAGAAAATCGTGTTAAGTAAGTGAACTGAGATTTAGGGTTTATCAGGTATTAGGTCATAAAAACATTTTAGACATAATTTGTATATGCTTAACCATAGAAGTAGAGATCTTCTGAATCTGAAACTATTTCCATCATTGTACCACATTTCTTCTCATTACACATAACAAATGCCATCTTAATAATGTGCACCTTTCTCACAATTTGGATCTTTTTTACAAAATCATCGCATCATGTTCAGGCTTTCCAACATCAATCCGTACATTCCCTTTTTTCAAGTTGCCTACCGTTTCTCTTCTGCCTCATCCATCACCCAGTAGATAAATTCACAATCAAAGAAAGAGAGCAAACACTTCTAGCGGGTTCAGATACTTGGGNGAGCAAATCAAGTAAATGACAATCATCGTTTTTGCTGGCTAAAATAGATTTTTAGCATCTTAAAAAAATCCAAGGGTAGCATAAAACACTACTACCATTTTGCGTCCTGTTCTATGACATCGCCGCCTATCCCCTGCTTATATTACCCAGCCAATATAAATCGTAGCTATGCTGTTTCTAAAACGTCCATTGCTTTAGATGTACGTGTTCTCTCTTGGGTGAGAGTGAATCCCCCCACCCCCACTCACTTTTGCCAGTCTCTCACTTGAATCTTCTAGACCTACATATTGAGAATAATGTCTTTTTATATACATTTATATCCGTAAGATATTTGATTATTTTTTATTCTTTTTATTAAATGTCAGTCTGTATACACTTTATTGATGAAGGGGTTCCATAGAATCTCAATCTTTGGGCGTTTTTTCCATCTTTTTACTAGATGTTTGTATACACTACATGTACATTACTAAATTAAAAATAGATTTAAAGAAAAGATGACTACATTTTTTCAAACTACACAGCTGTGCATGCAGATAATCCCACGCCATCTGATGATATCATCTTTTGCAACAAGAAAGAACCAGTTTGGTCTGAGGTGTAAAAAGTTGCAAGGACAGAAACTATCGCTGGCTGTCAATTATCGTCAGTTCTAAGACTATTGGCAAGCAGCAGTTTTTACGCCCCCAGTCCTTACCACAAAACGGTTCTTTCGCAAAAATAATCAGTTCCATGTCGTTACACAAATTGCAGAAGAACCATTCGTTAATTGTACCCAAGAAAGAATTGAAGCTAAGTAAACATACAATGAACACACATTTTGTAATTCATCAATCCAATCTGTCTATATGTCATGTGCCTCAGTCAAAATGTTGACTTGTTGTATTGTAACATAAACTAGCTCACAATATTTACGTGTAAATGGTAGCGGGCAGGCAGGGTAATGATACATATTTTTTTAAATCGCTACCTGATTGGGAGACGGTGAAAGTCTTTTAAAATAAGATTGAAAATCCAGTGAAATCTCTGAATGGACATTTGAAAATGAAAAATCTTGTCCACGTTCCCCGTAGGCGTATACATATCCATTATGTCCAATTAGTATGAGTATGGGACAATAAAACTGACAGTCTTATACTTAGTCTGTGCGTAAGGGAATTTTTTCATGTACATCATAATATTATTTTTAATACGTCGGGGTCATGGTGAATAGTTTGTTGTTTTTTACTTACCGAAATAATATTTTCTTCTTCCCGCTGTATGACCATCTTAAAATGTTTCTTTCCTTTTAACTGTAAACAAGTTTCCCTTCTTGTTGAACGTACGTCGTATTCAAATAAATATAACCGCAAAACGTCATCTGTCAAACTATCATTCTAATGATCTAAATCAAATACTAAGACCCAAGTCACCAATCACATTTTACCAGATACACCTTCTGTGGGTGTGCGTGTGTGTATATATATACCCTGTATATATCTACGGAGCACGCCTGGGTCTAGATAGACAACACTTTCATTCTGACAGTAACAACTGATTATAACCATTACAGGAACCATGCAGACCTATGTGCCGGTAGTTCTCATTTTGATGGCAGTGCTTGGTAAATCCAGTAGCCAAGGGACTAATATTGCGACAGGTGAGTTTCACGTATTTCTGGTAGCAAGACAGAAAAACTCACATTTTGTAGTCATAAATCGAAAACTGAACCAACTGCCATTTTAATATAGCATTGTCAAAAATAAAACAAATATAAAATACTACATGTACCTTGAACGCTGTATGCATTTTCTCAGTCAATCTGAACAATGCATTTATCATAAATATTTTCAATGAACTCCCCACTCCTCAGGAAGTAGCAAAAACCAAACAAATGTTCACTGGGTCCTGGTTGGGAAGGAAGAGATTTTTTAATCGATAATGTGTGTCTGGCTGATTAAGGGAAATGTTGAAATTTTGATTAATTTCCTGGTTGGGAAGGAAGAGATTTTTTAATCGATAATGTGTGTCTGGCTGATTAAGGGAAATGTTGAAATTTTGATTAATTTTCTTTTTTTTTCTATAAGATGGTAACAGCTTTTATTATCTCTACAAAAGTATGCATCTTTTAATATTCAATTACAACCTGTAAGTTTTACTGAGATTTGTGTCAACACATTATAGATACATGCCATGTTGTTTGAAAACATATTCATAAAATGTGTTACTGACACTGGTTTATTTATTTCCTACAGATGATTGTACTGTTTGTGGGGACCCGCACTTCATAACCTTTGATGGAAAGCGTAGACGCCATAACTTGGTTCCCGGTGTGTGGCATGTTCTTTCACAAGATAACGTGAATACCCCGCCTCGCTGGATGGTTACAGCCCTAACAGAGTATCATAAGGATGGACCATTTACGAAACTTTTAACAGTTAGTTTCACTTGCAAATTGATTGATGGAACTGACAATATAGACACGGTTGACATGGCGACAGTTGCAGAATTCGGTTCGGGACAAGTATTCGATGTAAGTTTTTCACTTTTATGACAAAAGAATAGACAAAAGTAAGCGCACCAAAAAATAGAAAACGTAAAGCAAACAAGAAAGGAAATGTGCAGGTCTCATCGTTCCGCAATGTTAGTGTTTCTTTTCGATTTCTTATTTTTTAAATAATATGTTTTACTAGCAATAGCAGCGAAAACAACTATATATAACGTGAAGCTGAGACAAACAAGCTTTTTAACCTTTTTTTTAATGTCCAAATCTCTGGCAAATTTTACTCTGTGTGATCATTGAACTTCAGATATTTTTCTTGTGTGTGTGTGTGTGTGTGTGTGTGAATCATCCCTATTAATTACCCTTTGAATATATATTTGTGAAGTGCCCATCCCAGCAAGTCAGCATCACTATTGGCCCTCGTCGCTGTGTGACAATAACCGTTGCTGAACCAAGGTGGATCGATGGAACAAGTGGACCATGTGGTGACAACGACGGAGACAAATCGAACGACTAGGTGAGGAGACTTGGAAAATAGAAACTCTCTTTGTCACCAATATCAAATTACAAGTGTCCATAAAATACTTATGCAATGATCTGTGCAACTTAACGTGCCTTTTATTGCATAACATTGAATAATATTTACACCCTAGGCCGTAGGCTTTGTAGCCAGAAGTTTGTTGCAATAAACATAAATATTAATATTATTATAACGAGGTATAGTTTGAAAGAAAGGGCTATAAAAGGATATAGGGTGTACTCAAGGATGAGATAAAAAAATCTGTTTTATTTAAGAAATAGATACCAGTAGTTAAATGTACCTTGAAGCCTAGCTAGTGGTTTAAATCCAATCGGTTCTGTAAATAAATGAATAGATTCAAACAAGAAAATAAATAAATCCCAAATTTCTTACAAAAACTTAAAAGATCTTTTTTTTTACAGTCACAAGGTGGACAGATTCAAGGATCATAGACAGCCACATCGGACTTTCGGACCCGGACAAGGATTATTCAATCATAGCGGGTATTATGGCGGGACTGCAGCGCTTCTTTTATTTGACGTTTTCTCGTTCATTTTGAGTTATTCAACACAGAGCAGACTTTCGGCACGGTTGATAAACGATGAAGTTTTGGAAATTGAATGTGTTCTAACGTGTTTCTAGTCTAAACATTTGACTGTGTGTAGAAGTATTTAGCAATATTTTGCATGGTATGTGTTATCCAGGTTGCTGCTCCTGTGGGACAGTTTGTAATAACAAGCATGTAGGTTCACAATGTAAGCAAAAGGATTGAACTGGAACCAAAGATAAAGACCCACGAGGTCAATTGGGAGGTTTAATTATAATTATATGCCTATACCATTTTAATTTTTTTTTTGCCTAAGCTTTGAATGAATACTTTCAGGTTAAACTGTACAGCTCTCCTAATATTTACCGCTTTATCTTATTAATTTTGAGTTATTCTACACAGAGCAGACTTTCGGCACAGTTGATAAACGATGGAGTTTTAGTAAACTGAAGGCGTGTTAACATTTTTTGCCTAATATTTGACTTTGTGTAGAAGTATTTAGCAGAATTTTGTGTGGTATTTGTCATACAGGTTGATGTTGCCTTGAGACAATTTGTAATGTGAATACCGGTATGTTGGTCCACAATGTAGGCAAACAGATTGGACGGAACCAAAAAAAAACGCCCACAAAATTAATTGGGAGGTTCAATTAAAATTAAATACATATATCATATAATTTCTTTCTTGTGCGCTTTAGCTTTAAATAAACATTTAAGGTTCAACTGTTGTGTTACTTCATGCACGAACTTCCTTGCCTTCACTGCAAAGTAATAGTCAAAATTGTGTCAAGAAGTTTGAGTAAACAAACACGTGCCTCTCAAAGGTTATTAGAAGGGGTTTTAGAATCTGAGGTTATAATTCGGTGAAAAAAGGCAAGGAGAATAGGTATTGACACAGAAAAACCCTTAAAGAAAAAAATTAATGACGAGTGAAAAAAAAAAACGTCCGTAAAACGCGTAAATTTTTCATTCCAATAAGATTTTATTTGTCAGTTCTCTCTGTGGTGCAATGCTCAGCCAATGGACGCTGAGGATTGTTACTGACGTCACTTATCTTATCGGTGACGCCTACGGACCCAATCAGGGTTTGTCAAGTAAGTTGCATGCCCACCTGCCCGTGGTGGTCCTATAGAAATGCTTAAGCTGAGAGGCTGCGGCTAGGGCGGGTCTCCGGCGCCAAAAATCCGGAATATGTTATGGCTAAGGAAAAGAAATTCACTTTAGAAAAACCCTGGTCCAATGACGCTGGTTTTTGAATCTGAGATTTAAAATTTGTGAAAAAAGTGTAGAGGATAAGATATTGGCACGAAATAAAAAACCGAATTCATAAATTAAGGACACCCGTAAAATGCGTCAATCTTTCGTTTAATTTTTTTTAATTCTGCACTTGTCTGCCAATTGTCACCAACTGTTTTCTGTACTACTGATTACTAGGTATGCAACTAAAAAGCGGCAAACACAGAACAAAACCTACGTACATAGGCAAATCCACGTTTTAAAATCAAAGAAGAGGCTTGTAGAGCCGCATTTTGCAACTGCATCACATTTAGCAATCAAAGAAAATCGTCTTCCCCAGGTGCAGCCTGACCAAATTCAGCGTAACCGGCTGAGGCCACCCTGTCCCCATTCCTACTTTAATTTTATTTGATAATTCGAGGAATCCATTTAACCATCTACTTGGTGTTCGAGGTAAAGCGAAGACGTGCTGTAGATGCGACATACAGATACAGGAAGAATAATGTTCCCCGACTGTTCTTCTCATTTCATTCTTTAACCATGGTTTTGAGAAAATGCGTGTTATTTCATATCGCTTTATCGATTTTTTTGCTAGTAGTAACGAGTTGTACAGGAAGTTTATATTAGTTTCTGCATGCGTCACAAACAGCTTAGTTGTCTGGAATCAGTAGCACGCGGCGATGCACGCCATGCTCTGTAGAAAGAGCAGAAGAGAAGATTAAATGTTTTAACTGGTTGTATGGCATAGGATTTGAATTTAAGAAGATACGTTGGGGTATACGCATAAAGAACCCTTTTTTATCAATGAAATATTCTAAGTACTTAAATAGGATTCAAGTTCGAAAACTATCCTAATTGGATTTTTTTTAAATTTTATTTTTATTTTTATTTATTTATTTATTTATTTATTTATTTCGGCCCGTGATTTACTGATAGAGAAGTATTCTGGTCAAATGTATATAAGAAATATTTTCGGTTATCTATTACAAGAAGTTATAACTTCTTGTCTATTACATGTTGCATTATTTATTCTTTGTTTGTTTTTAAACGTGTTGTAACCCTGTTTTAAACTTAAACCCAGAGAGGAAAGTAGGTCAACAAGCTTGAAGTAAATCACCAATATACTGACCTATGTGGTCTAAGAGATGATAACAGGAAAGTATTAAAGTTGTATGCAATATTTGTATAAGTGACCAAGAAACATACTTGTGGCTGATCTATAATATCTGGGTGGGTGGGTGGTTGGGACACTATGCGTGTGTCAACTGTACATTAATTTTTTTACATTCATGCCAGAAAAAAACACAATCTACCAACTGCCAAGATGGAAAGTTTTGTGTTTCAATAAAATGCGCTTTTTTTGTACCACCAGTGTGAAAGATTTCACAAGGTACATTGTATTGTTGCAACCTTATCAATTTTTTTATTAAATGTGAAATATTTCCCAAATCAAAAACAAGAGGAATGTTACTACAGAAGGCTGATTGGATGTCTTGAGTAGATTTCAAATTTGTCTTGGGTTTGACATTTTTTCTATTATTCAAAGAGAGATGGGATGAAAATTTTAATTTTCTCTTTAAAAATTTGTTTTTGTTGATTTTCAGAAACTTCATAGAACCACTAACAATGTGAGGACAATCGGTTCTTGACCACTGGAGTAGCACATATTACTTGTAAATGCTGAAATTTAAAAAAAATTGAAATTTGGCACCATAAAAGGCAGTATTGCTGCTCTGATTTTTTAGTTTTTTCTTGTCCTTAGATCTACCTTCGATCTAAAGGAAGTGAAGATATGTTGAAATTTTTAGTTGGATTTTTTGAGGTGTTACCTATCTATTAGGATGAAGCTTTATATATGCGTGGTCTATAGGTAATTTCCTTATGAAATTCTTGGACTAATATAATATGTTCTGTCAGGAAAAAAATGCACAAAGCGTTGTACCATGTTTTGTCAAAGAAACAAGTATTGAGCATAATTAAAATTTGATGTTGAATTTGCAGTTAAGCATAATGTACTTTTGCATTAGAATTGACAGTAGCCTATTTTGTGCATTGTTATTTTCTGCTTTTTGTCTGTACGTTTGACAGCTTTGCTGGGACAAAAGTCGGGGATCATGTTATCCCGCCCGTCCGTGTGTCTGCGTGTAATTTCTTCTCCTAGACTATTGCAGGTAGGAAGTTGAAACTCTGGTAATTGGTAGACCCATCTTTAGGGATGTTTATGAGCACATTTGAATTTTAGTGCAACAGGGGGCTGGGCTGCCCCTGGGGGTAGTTGATTCAAAATTCTTATGACATTGTAATTTCTGCTATCTCCTCTTAGACCGTTAGAGATAGGGAATTGAAACTATGGAAATTGGAAGATCCATCATCAGGGATGTGCATGGGCATTTTGGAATTTTAGTGCCACAGGGGGTTGGGCTGTCCCCGGGGGGTAGTTGATTTTAAATTCTTATAACATCTCAAAATTTTCATTATCTCCTCTTAGACCATTACACATAGGAAACTGAAACTTGGTGAGTATTGGTAATCCAGTTGCATTTGTAACATGGTGCTAGACTTTTACAACTTTTCTTCATGCAAGTTGGTTTTATTTTACTGACTTTGATATCAGTTTATTGTCCTTTAATAAAGCTGTAAAAAAGCAAGTGGCTTTTATGTGTTCTAGATGGATGATTAAGATAGGACTTGTAAAGGTAACGTGCATTGTTTACCTCAGTTTCATAAAAGTATGCAAGACGGAGTGTCAGCGGTTTAATAAAATAAATTGAATTTCACAAATAACATGGAACATGCAATAATCAACATTTCCCTTAACTCATTCAAATGCAGTGTTTTATACAACTTGGGATAACCATAATGAAATGCTTGTTAAAGAAATGACTAGACGGGAAATGGTTTTACACAGCTTCACGAGGATTTAGACCCCTCGGGTAAGAGATTTGAATGAGTATAAACTTTTATCAGAAGCCAGAGAAGTCATCTTACAGGTAGACAATGCAGCTCAGTTTGACAGCTAAGCACGCTCTGTTCTCCAGTGGCTCGATTGTCGTCATCGGACCACGTGACCACGTAGCTCATTAACTCCCAGGCCGAGCAAATAGGACGTTTTTTAAAGCCGAAAATTTACAAAATGAGCTTTTAATTTGTGTATTTGGATAAAGATATCGTTAGTTGGGCATGTTTTCTGAAGAATATGTTCCGTTGAAGCCATTCTGACGGTATGAAGCAAATCCTTTAAGATAGGGGATGGGTTGACAGCTGTAAGCTCAGTTATGTAGAGAATTTAGCCATATTTGGCAAGTAATATCTTTAGTTGCTATACTTATTGCGCGTAGAGCATCACAATCATTGCTGTTGGGGTGTGCTGTAAGATAGGATGTAGACAAAAACACAATCTTGGCTGAGTGAGGGTAGAGAAAACACAATCTTGTTTGTTTGGTTGTGTTCTAAGAAGGAATTTAGATAAAAGCACAATCAAAACTACTTGGTGGTGCTCTGTGCAACCACACAACTGTGATTGTGTTGCACTGGGGTGGTTTAATTTTAAAGTGCACATCCAGACACAATTGGTGTCTTTTCATGTAACTCACAACTAACTACTTGTGCAGGTTTAGTGGTTTATTCTTATAGATGTGGTGAGTATTGGTAATCCAGTTGCATTTGTAACATTGCGCTAGACTTTTAAAACTTTTCTTCGTGTAAGTTGGTTTTATTTTACTGACTTTGATATCAGTTTATTGTCCTTTTACTGTTTTAGACATAAAGCTATAAAAAAAGCAAGTGGTTTTTAATTGTTCTAGCTCTTTTAAAACAAATGCTGAACTCTGAGAGTGTGTGTAAACTGTACATGAAGAGTTCCTCCTCCCTGGTCAGTGCTCTGCAGAAGATCTTGATTAGTAACAAGGATATACTGCAGGTGGCAGCAGTGCAGTGTGTCATTACCATTAACAACAAGAGACACCACACAGCAGTTTTCTCAACTCCTTCTTGAAGCTGAGGTAGCAGGTATAAAAACATTTCATTGTGCTAAAATTTTCCTTATATTATGCATTTTGTTTGTGAATTTCTACTCTACAAATTGTTTGCCTCTGTATACCAAATGCACAAATTGATCTGACACGACAAAATTGCCATTGAAATTCTGGCTTGAAATAATTCATCTGCATGTTTCATTGCAACTTGCAATAAAAGGATGTTACTTTACTAATCACAATATATGACATTAAATAATTGTTTTAAATTCCAAATGCTGTTCTTCATCCCATTACAGAATATTTATTTGAGGCTCTTGCAACTACCAATGAACTTCTGATTAGCTCCATATTTTGCTGTATGTTGCTGTTGTCAGAAGTTGAAGTATTCTTCAAGAAGAACCATGTGATATACGGTAAATAATCTTGTATGCCACAGGTGCTAGTGGTAGTTTAGTTCAGATGAATAATTAAGAAAGTATTAAATAAATTGTGTTCTTAGATAAGTTGTGGTCAGGACTTATTGTTTTTGACTTAAGCGAAGTTTTTGACTTACACGAAGCAGGTACCGGTAGGAGCACTGTGATTTGTATCAGAATTCACTTTACTGAAATCATCTGCATGTTATTGTAATTTTATGGTGGTGGTGCTGATATAGTCAAAGAATGCAAGTTTACCCCCATCTTATCCTCATATATGAGTTCTGCACACTTAAGTCTTGTTACTTGGTTATTATAAGGTTCCATATTTTCCAGGCACCCTGTCAATGTGAGATTGTTGACCAGTGCTGCTCTGGTCACCAAGTTTCTGTCAGTGATAACAGAAGCAGTCAAGCATCATAACCACAGCATCATGGAAAGTGGTGCTCTGGCCTTGACATATCTAATGAGGTAATTGAGACCTTGTTACACACACACACACACACACACACATTCTATATCTGTGATTTTAAATTCCATTTTAAGTAGAAAATAAAATGTGTAAAGTTTAAGTGATAAAACTACAGTCTTTTAATCCAAATATGGTTTTAAATCAAGGAAACTATCCTCATGTAGTCATATTAAAAAATCACATGTAAAGTCTCTTACTGCCAACATAAGGCACCATGGAGTTGATTGATGAAATGACTTTCCAGGAGAGAGGTTCTTCCTTCCCCAGTATCCTATTATGCTCTCATTGATCCACTCCAGCTGTTGATGAGTAAGTAAGTATGTAGAGTTGGAGAAACTTTTCTGTAAGCGTGGAGTCCAGGGTTCGTCCATGGTGGGAAAAGATATCAGTGGTAAATCCAAGATGGCAGAAGTTCAGTCCAAGTTGACCAGAGCTGAGAGAAGGATAGAGGGACTTGTGTGCTCTCTGGAAGCAGCTTTTATGTATGTTGGAAATTTTTTTTTTTTCTTTATTACTTTTAGTTATATTATATTTGTTTTGTGGAATTTGAGTGACAGGATAGCGATAATTTTGAAATGGGATTCCAATTGTGCAATTTGCATTAATTTAAATCAATATTCTTTGTTTCAGGAATGTAGGACCTCACTTTGGGTAGCATGTTCATATTGTTTTTAAAAAATTGAATGTTCCATGGACTAATAACCCTTAGTAACTTACAAATTATTTTTGTTTTTCCAGCCTTGCTGTACAGTGCAAGTCAGATCCAGCAGCCAACATGGAGTCTTTCTTGGCTCCTGGTACCCCAGTGGCTAGGTCAAGACTGGACAACTTTGTTCACTGCCTGCTGCAAGCACTAGATGAGTGCTGTGTCCCATTGGTTCTGGTACAAATTAATCCCTTTCTCTGGGATGTTCAATTTATTTTTCAAATTTGAAATCAAGATAAAAATCAATCACTGAAGTTTTTTTTAAAGATTTTAAAAAGATATAACTCATTTAATATTTCCATGAAACTCAATTGTGACAAAAGCCTTCATTTAAAAAGTTCCATGACATTAAAAAATATATTTTGTAGACTCACTATCAGCAGATCTCTAACAACCAGGTGTACATGTATACTAGTTTGTTTACATCATTGGTGTCAGTTGGTCAGCTGTGTCCACAAGAACTTGTCCTCAGGTTTTACAACAAGCTGACCTCTACTGGGGTGATCAGGATAGCCCTGCACATCAAGGCCAAGACTGAGTGAGTTATGTTTTGACCTCCCACACCTGTATGGTGTATACACCCTGGGTTTAGGGGTCTAGTTGCTTAAGTCAGGTTCTCTGGCTTAGAGCTTAATTACCAAGGTTACATGGTCACATGGGCATATGTTACCCTATCAGGAGCAGTGCAACAATACTCTCATGGAAATTCTAGTCAACTAAGCCAAGGAGCTGACTTAAGTTTTTTTTTTTTTTTTTTTGTGAAACTGGAGCCTGTGTTTTGTGTTCTAGTGGGTGTAGTTACCAGCTTAACCTTAAGCTTGTCAGATCAAACAGACTGCATTATTATTATGCTGGTTAGAAAAGAAATCCATCATCATTCCTCTGTAACTAATGGTGTGCATAAACAGAAAAGCTTTTTTCCGTACTTTGGTTCATAGAATGATTCATTTTTTAAAATTAAAATGGTTATGTACATGTCTTTGTTATTATTTGTGACTAAGTTAAAAGTTAAGCTTTTATAGTAATATGTTTGCATTGTGAAGTCACCGTGACAGGTTTTTACATATTTAACAATTTTTTCTGCTAAAAATAATGAAATATTATGTTAATCAGTTACATTTTGATATCTGATAGATCAACGTCTGTTAAACAAGTGATCGACAAATTCCTGTTGGAATTGTGCCAGTTTGGTTCCAGTGACCAAGATGAAGATTTCAAAAGAGAGTTGCAGCTAGGATTAACATTTCTGCAAGGTTGAGTTTTGTCTTTATCAAGTTCTAAACATATGAGTAAAGGTAATGATGATTAATAACTTTTCTCAAAGTCATCAGCTTTTATTTTTATCTTAGATGGACTGCAGCATTAATGCTATGTTGACTTTTAAAGTGCCTGTATTTCTTATTGGAAATTTCTTTTAATTTCAATTTTGATGCAATATTTAAAACTAAAATAACATAATTTTAGGCAGTCTGGTGCATGTTTTGAGTGTATTAGACCAGCATGCAGATGGCACTAGTGTAGAGGCAGATCAAGTTCATGCTGCTCAGCAACATGTGTTATTATACCTCCTCTACCTCAGCTATGAACATGGGGACAGGTCTGTGTTCTCTTTTATTTATTTATTTATTTATTTATTTATTTACTGAAGGATGTGATTCTCAAGTTTTTATTTTACCTTAGTGATATCGCATCCTTGCATGTAATTATTTATGAATTTCAAATTAATTGATTTCTAGGATGTTGAATCTGATTCAGCTTTATGTCAGTTATATTTGTTTTGTAAGGTCTACTTGCAAAATTTCACCCTTTTTACTAACTACCACTTTGTTAATTAAAGGTATATTCCCAACACATACCTCAGCAACCTTTTCCCATGAATACCTATAATATACCTGTACTTACACTCTTGATTTCTTGGTGAGTTACTAATGTCCAGTATGAAAGTGTTTTTTTTTTTTTAAATTGATTCCAGCTGTGTTTTCAGCTCTTTTTATTTATTATTATTTTTTTTTTGTATCTATCTTCTGTAAAACCTTAAAACCAATCTTCCAGGTGTGTTTCCCCCAGTGTGCTGTTTGACACTCTGTGTGCTTATCTCTGTCTCCACCCAGATGTGCACCTCCTTCCCAACACTGCTCTTAAAAGCTTGGTCTTCCTTATGGCTGTTAGTATCATTGATGCATTTTAAATGGGGGCTTGTCACCCTGAGTTTCAAAGATTAATAGAAAAACTTGTCCATGCCACTATACAGTAATTGAGAGGTACAGTATCTGAAGGGTTGATGTACCTTTAAAGTGTAGCACTCTGAAGATTAAGATGAGTGTGAGAAAAATTTGTAGACTTTTTTGTTCAAATTTAGCCATAATTTTTACTACTACCTGAGAGAGGCGTTATATATTTAGTCATAAGGACAAGTTTCAATATTTATACCAATAATATACTCCTTCCTAGATGTGATATCATGTGCATGTAACTATGCACGTGTGTGTGTGTGTGTGTGTGTGTGTGTGTGTGGGTTTGAGTTTTAGTAATAAATTTTTGTTTTTCCTCTTATTTAAACTTTCTACTTTGTTCATACCCCTTAGGCATGCACTGGTTCCACACAGACCCATGCGAAAAAGGAACAACAACAAGGTAGTACATTAAAGAGTTTTATATTAATTCATATTTATTTATTTATTTATTTATTTATTTATTTATTTATTTATTTTCACGAACAAAAGAAAATGTTTATTGTAAGGTTAAGACTCTCTCTAGCTCTTTAACAGCTGAGTGAATGATTTTTGTGGTCATTTTATAATTCACAAACTAAAATTGAATACAAAGAAAGCCAAGGGGAGTACAACAGATTTAATGCTACATTACATTCCTCTTCTCTCCTGACATTGGAGAACATTAGGTATGATTGAAATTTTCATCTACCCTTTTACAACTTTTTGACCCAAAAGAATATGTTAAAAAAAATTATACATAGGTTTGCGACTGCTGTCAGTGGGTCTGTCCAAATGTTCAAGTACATCCTCGTGGCTTCTGCGCCATCCCAAGGTATTCCAGTGGTGTTTTCTCAATCCAAAGATCTCCAATATGCAGGGAAAACATGTGGTAAGTTTAATCTGTTATGGGACCTTTTTCAGTTTTGGTAAGCATGATTTTGCTGATGAATTATCCTTGTAAATGTAACACAAATGAAATGTGTTTTGAAGCTTTGATGTTCTGAAGTTTGCCTCAGCTTTTTGTCTCACCCAAAACCTTTGCCACTGGGGTGGGAATCAGACAGTTTTAACCTTTTTAAAACTTAATACTTCAACACAGATGTATCTCCATCTAAATATGAATGAGATATCAAGTAATCTTATTTTAAAATGTCAGAAATTATTTGATAGAATTTATTATTTTCAAAGATGGAGATGTGGATTGACTATGGCATGGTGAAAAAAGATAAATTTACATAAAAGGAAACAGTAGTGGTATCTTACTCTAGTGGTATTTAATCTCCACAGTTGAAGCAGTGGCTGAGCATCATTCCTGCCCAGATGTTTCTCTCCCCATTGGACATGAGTCAAGAACCAGGTTGGGCAGAACTGTTTACACTGGTGAAAGAAAATACAAAATGTTTACAAGCTGCATTGGTAAGTTTCTTTTCTTTTTTTTTTCTTTACATTTTATCCCATTTTGACTTAAAGATGATCTATTCACTGTATTAATTTGAAAGTCTTATGTATAGAAAATGGATTAAACTGTCAAACATTTGTTGCAATACAAAAATAACATGTATTATCAGATAGCTTGAAATAGATTGGTTCTTTTCTATTTGGTGGTTTAATTTTGTCAGTGCCTCATTTCTCAATTTCTATATGTTCAATATTTGTCATAGTTCATTTATTTCTAAGGACATCGTGACTGATGGGGATGAGGAAAGTGTTTCCAAAGTAACCCTTCTGTTGGGAAGAGTATTTGAAAAGGTAGGACAAATCGTATTCCATACTGTGCACTTGACACCCAGTATATTGAAATCTTTGTTGATTGTGAATATATCTCTCTCTAGAATAAAGCTTCTTATATGAAATGTTGCTTAACAACTTAGTGTTTCTCTTTTTGATTATTTTTAGGATGGCAAACAATCACCAAATCCCAAAACTGTCAGCACATTGAAACAAATGTTGTCTGATGTAGTGCACAGAATTTTCCTTGCTAAGTCTGTAAAGAAAGCAGGTGAGTCCAGATGTATTTTCTATTATTTTCCTTCCTGTCCTATCTGTTCTCAACTGTTGCTCTAAACAATCTTCAGTATACTGAGTATTACTTCTGACAAGGACAGATAATTTCTGTGTTTAACCTCATATTTTACTGGTTTATGGTGATAAAATGATTATAGTGATTGCAATTAGAATTCACAGCAATTTCAAAGTTCAAAGTTCAACTTTTAATGAAAGGACAATTAAATTATTTTAAATATGATATTTAGTGCAATTAAAAGTTGGATATTATTAGCATATGTAAATGAAAATTTGGCATTTTTTTCTAGGAAATGCTTTACTTGAGAACTACTTAAATAGACTTTAAACCCCCCCCCAATCCAAGTAACTTCAATAGAGATTTGAGGCCCCATTCCCACAGATTGAACTGCATTTTTTAATTATTTTGCATTGTTATTTGACGTGAGATAATCTGCTATGTTTCAGAACACAACCTCACAGCAATGTTGGAAATTCTGCTGATTATGCAGGATCAGTTCGTCACTGGCATTAATGCAACAGATCTCAAGTTGGTGAACCAAGGTACATAAGTTTAATATTGCAACTATTCATATGGAGTGCTTTAACAAAATATGTTTTCTGTGAGCAATTCCCGGTGTGAATTTGCAGAATATTTAACAGTTCATCTTCAAGAATTGATAAGATAGTGGTTTTTCTGTTTTCTTAGTCTGCAGTCTACTAGGGAATGACAATGAAAAGATTCCAAAACAGTTGGTTTTTATGTTTGAAGAATTCCTTTCCAATTTATTACTACAAGCAGGGAAAAGTCAGGACAACAGAGGTATTTTATGAGAAATTTGTAGGATGTAAGAGCCTGCTAGAGATAATATTTATGTTTTGTCAAACTAGTAATACAAAATTGATGCATATTGTTTTTAAAATACCAGTGCAACAATAAAATATGTTTTTAATTATCTCTTTCTTTCTCATATTTTATATAAACAGCACTACTCAATTCATCAAAAATCTGTAAACTACTACACTAAAAACAAAGTTTCACTAACCTAAAGAAGATATTTTTATTGCATACTGTATTTTTTGCTGTTTCAGTTGCCACCATTATATTGACAGACAAAAGTTTCCTTTGTATTCTCCAACACCTTATTTTGTCAAATGAGGACATAGTCTCCACCAAAGCACTGCAGCTACTGGCATTACTTGTACTCCAGCAGGCGGATTTTAGTATTCCACATCTTGTTGTATGTTTAAGTATCTCATACATGGTTAAGTGTTGTTGTTCTCTTCACCATACTAATAACTATGGCCATTTGATTTGTTGCAGCTATTGGACAATTAAAATGTGTTTGAAAATTTAATTTGTGTCTGTCTGGGTTCTTATGTGCTTAGAACGTAGCTTAATTAGAACTATATAAATCAGAAGCTGAAGCATTGCTCTCCATCGAAGGATAAAAGCAGATTGAATAATAATAACAGCACTATGCCATTTTGCAATACTTAGACAGGCAGACCAAGCAGGTGTGTCTTTACATGTTATATTTTTAATTTTTTTTTTCAAACTGATACCATGTCTGCCACAGGTTCTTGTAAATCTGGATGATTGTCCATTACTCAGAATATATTTTGCTATGATTATTTAAAGGTTTTTTTAGACTGACATTGCTCTACTTTACATTTTTAGAAAAATCAGGTTCAACTGCAATTGGCATGGCTTCTAGAAAGAACTAAGTCCAAAGTATATCTTCAGCAGATCAGTGTTCTACAGTTCTGGGCAGTCTACTTCTCCACTCAGTTAACTGCATCGTGTGCTATAGTGGAGATGCTGGATGACACAGATCACACAGATCTTGTAGGTCAAGACAATACACAATTGAACATAAAGACCCAGTATTTGAGGAAGTTACTTATTTACATTCAGCAGGCTGTTTTTAAGGTAAATGTTATCATTTAATGCCACAGGTATAGATAATATTTCATGCTGCTGCATTTCTTTGCATACGTACATATTTTTTTTAATCTAGGGCTTTTTGTTTTAGCCTTCAATGAGACTGGATTTGCATTTTGCTTTAAATTTCCAAAACAGGTGGAAAATGGCCAATAATTATTTGTTTTTCTAGTAAGTAAATTCAGTTTTGCAAAAAAGAAAATTAGACATTTGATTTTATATTTGGTCCTTGATGGTATATTAATTCCTTCAAATTTATTTCAGGAAAATAGGCATTTGCAGTGTGTTGCTGTTATTTGTCTTCACAACTTGCTGACACGTTACTTGAAGCCACATGTATTGAAAACAGGTAATATTTTCAGCTAATTCTATTTTAACAGCCCTGTATTGCAGTATCCAATTGCAAGCCTACATTTTTTAAACATGTCAGTTATCTGTAAATGGTATTTGTCTTCCCCAGCTTGCTATTATAATAAACAATTTGAGCAACATAACATCTTTGATTTTTTTACATTTTCGAAAATTGTTGAAATGTTTTCTCATGCAGGCCACAGTCTGGTAGAGCAGCCATGGAATAGATTCATGCTGACCACACTGCTAGAAACCTTTGAAGCAAGAAAGACTCCAACCTGTGTGTTAGCAATTGTTAACTTGGTGAGTATATTAAGTATATAAAAGATGTCAGTTTGGTTGGTCAAGCATATCTTTGTAAAATTTCTTTGGGGAAAAAAGGAAAGAAAACACACTGTGATTTTAATATATAAAGTAACCTAGTTACATGTGTACACAGTATATACATCTACAAACACAAATAGGTTTTCTGTATTTCCATTTGTCAAGCAAAATAAGATTACTTTTAATTTTCATATTTTTGCACTTTTATTGAATTTGTTGTTCAATTCTATAACTGTTAAGTAAGATAATGTGTACACAGAATATACATCTCTATACACAAATAGGTTTTCTATATTTCTATTTGTCAGACAAAATAAAGTTATTTTTAATTTTCATATTTTTGCACTTTTATTGAATTTGCTGTTCAAATTCTATAAGTGTTAAGTAAGGGCACATTCAGAACAAGTTGATCTGTGGACTAACTGATCCGTGGATCAAAAATGGCGACACCTTCTTGAAAGCCTGCCAAGATTTAATTGCTCTGCCCCTGCTGGGAATGTGCGTGTTGGAGGCAGGAATCCATTGTCAAATGTGCGCCGTATTTGATGTGAGGACTAGTTAGTCCATGGATCAATTTAGATGTGAATGCTCTCTCATTTGCAGCTGGTCAGCCGTGTTGGTGGAGTGTTAGTCAAAGCAAAACAGCTTGAAAACATAGTGACAGCATTTTTGAAAGGAGACTTGAAGCAGGACAGTTGGTGGAACGATGTTGTCATTTTTCTTCAGTATGTAAGTATTGCTTCTGTTTACGCTTAAGGAGATTTCTTATAAGTCTGGTAATAAGCCCAGACCACCAGTGCAATGGAGTTCCATGCTGATATCACCCACCTCACCACAGCCATTTTGGGAATGAAATCTGATGATGTATTTAATTTGTCATATTACTCAATGGAATTTTTTCCTATAAAAAATACTTTTAACTTCAAAGTTCAAGTGAATCATTGATCTGTTTGCTAAGAGATCAAATATTCAGTCTAGATTTTTTAAATAAACTACATGCACACTTATCAAGCATTTGCTGACTATGTATACCTTAGACTTCAGTCAGTGATGTGCTTGAATAGTAGCATATTATATTCAAACTTGTATAATATATATTTTTCAGTCACATGTATCTGTCGTTTATTAGTTTTATTTTAGGTGTGTCATAATCATATATTAGATTCTAACCTTGAGAAGAAAGTTATCAACAAGCTTGAAGAGAATCACCAATATACTGACCAATGTAGACAAAGTGATGATACCAAGAAAATATCAAAGATGTATGGAATATTTGACAGATCTATAAATGCCTAATTTTGTTTGATCTGGAAGAGGGACTGGGGCCAGTCAGTTTTTATGGAGATATACTATTTTATGTTTATACCAAGAAAAACTACAAACTACCAAGGTGGAAAACTGGGCATGATGTTATAATATGTTGTTATATTCATTTTGATAATGTGCATCACATCAATAATTCCAATGTCTTACTAAATATATACATATGTAATCTGAAATGGATTCATAATCAACTAAAATAACTTGCTGTTATAGGGAAGAATAACACATAGACTAGTTGTTAACACAGTTATTGTACCTTATAGATATGACTGAATTTGAAAGAAAAGCACTACATATTATGTCAAAGAAAACATTTACTTGTACTTTCATGGTGAACAGTGTGAATGTTGTCAACTGGTAATTAGATGTGACACCATTTAATCATGTTCATTTTCCTGTAACTTGATAACCTTTATGACTTTCATGGTGTATCCCTTAGTAAGGAACTATGCTGCCCCCCACCTCCCCCTCTACTATCCAAAATCAGAAAAAGTGAATCAATGAGACAAAACTGACTGATTTTCTATCCCTCTATCATAAATTTTACAGCAAAATTGTCTGCTATTTGTACCACCAGCGTTAGCGCTGGCGGTACAAATGGTTTCGGTCCCGTCCGGATCGTTCCGCCGGNTTATGCTGGTTAGAAAAGAAATCCATCATCATTCCTCTGTAACTAATGGTGTGCATAAACCGGAAAGGTTTTTTTCCGTACTTTGGTTCATAGAATGATTCATTTTTTAAAATTAAAATGGTTATGTACATGTCTTTGTTATTATTTGTGACTAAGTTAAAAGTTAAACATTTACAGTAATATGTTTGCATTTACTGATATCAGAGGCAGCTTAATTGTGAAGTCACCGTGACAGGTTTTTACATATTTAACAATTTTTTCTGCTAAAAATAATGAAATATTATGTTAATCAGTTACATTTTGATATCTGATAAATCAACATCTGTTAAACAAGTGATTGACAACTTCCTGTTGGAATTGTGCCAGTTTGGTTCCAGTGACCAAGATGATAATTTCAAAAGAGAGTTGCAGCTAGGATTAACATTTCTGCAAGGTTAAGTTTTGTCTTTATCAAGTTCTAAACATAAAGGTAATGATGTCTAATAACTTTTCTCAAAGTCATCAGCTTTTTTTTAATCTTAGATGGACTGCAGCATTAATGCTATGTTGACTTTTAAAGTGCCTGTATTTCTTATTGGAAATTTCTTTTAATTTCAATTTTGATGCAATATTTAAAACTAATAGCATAATTTCAGGCAGTCTGGTGGATGTTTTGAGTGAATTAAACCAGCATGCAGATGGCACTGGTGTAGAGGCAGATCATGTTCATGCTGCTCAGCAACATGTATTATTATACCTCCTCTACCTCAGCTATGAACATGGGGACAGGTCTGTGTTCTCTTTTATTTATTTATTTATTTATTTATTTATTTACTGAAGAATGTGATTCTCAAGTTTTTATTTTACCTTAGTGATATCACATCCTTGCATGTAATTATTGATGAATTTCAAATTAATTGATTTCTGGGATGTTGAATCTGATCCAGCTTCATGTCAGTTATATTTGTTTTATAAGATTCACTTGCAAAATTTCACCATTTTTACTAACTACCTGTTTGTTGATTAAAGGCACATTGCTAACACATAGCTCAGCAACCTTTTCCCATGAATATCTATAATATACCTGTACTTACACTCTTGATTTCTTGGGGAGTTATTAATTTCCAGTATGAAAGTGTTTTTTTTTTTAATTGATTCACGCTGCATTTTCAGCTCTATTTATTTTTATTTTTATTTATTTATTTATTTATTTTTTTTGTATCTATCTTCTGTAAAACCTTAAAACCAATCTTCCAGGTGTGTTTCCCCCAGTGTGCTGTTTGACGCTCTGTGTGGTTATCTCTGTCTCCACCCAGATGTGCACCTCCTTCCCAACACTGCTCTTAAAAGCATGGTCTTCCTAATGGCTGTTAGTATCATTGATGGAATTTATAATGAGGGCTTATCACCCTGAGTTTCAAAGATTAATAGAAACTTGTCCATGTCACTGTACAGTAATTAGGAGGTACAGCATTTGAAGATTGATGTATCTTTAAAGTGTAGCACTCTCAAGCTCGGGATGAGTGTGAGACAAACTTATGGATTTCTTTGTTCAAATTAAGCCATAATTTTTACTACCTGAGAGAGGCGTTATATATTTAGTCATAAGGAAAAGTTTCAATATTTATACGGATAATATACTCCTTCCTAGATGTGAATTCATGTGCATGTAACTATGCACATGCATGTGCATGTGTGTGTGTATAGGTTTGAGTTTTAGTAAGAATTTTTTTGTTTTTCCTCTTGTTAAAAGTTTCAACTTTGTTCATACCCCTTAGGTATGCACTGGTTCCACACAGACCCATACAAAAAAGGAACAACAACAAGGTAGTACATTAAATGGTTTTATATTAATTTATATTTATTCTATTTTATTTATTTTTTTATTTTTTTACAAAAAGAAGGAAAATGTTTATTGTAAGGTTAAGACTCTCTAGCTATTGAACAGCTGAGTGAATTATATTTGTGGTCATTTTATAATTCACAAACTAAAAATGAATATATATAAATAGAAAGCCAAGGGAAGTACAATAGATTTAATTCTACATTGCATTCCTCTTCTCTCCTGACATTGGAGAACATTAGGCTGAAACTTTTTTAAACAAAATAATATGTAAAAATTATCTTTATACATAGGTTTGCGACTGCTGTCAGTGGGTCTGTCCAAATGTTCAAGTACATCCTCGTGGCTTCTTGGCCATCCCAAGGTATTCCAGTGGTGTTTTCTCAATCCAAAGATCTCCAATATGCAGGGAAAACATGTAGTAAGTGTGATCTTTTATGGCACCTTTTTCAGTTTCAGTAGGCGTGGTTTTGCTGATGAATTATCCTTGTAAATGTAACACAAATGAAATGTGTTTTGAAGTTATTATATCTGGTTTATGTTCTAAAGCTTGCCTCAGCTTTTTGTCTCACCCAAAACTTTTGCCACTGAGGTCAGAGTCAGACAGTTTTAACCTTATAAAAACTTTATACTTCAACACAGATGTATCTCCATCTAAATATGAATGAGATATCAAGTAATCTTATTTTTAAATGTCAGAAATTATTTGAAAGAATTTATTATTTTCAAAGATGGAGATGTGGGTTGACTATGGCATGGTGAAAACAGATAAATTGACATAAAAGGAAACAGTAGTGGTATCTTCTCTCTAGTGGCATTTAATCTCCACAGTTGAAGCAGTGGCTGAGTATCATTCCTGCCCAGATGTCTCTCTCCCCATTGGACATGAGTCAAGAACCAGGTTGGGCAGAACTGTTTACACTGGTCAAAGAAAATACTAAATGTTTACAAGCTGCATTGGTAAGTTTCTTTTCTTTTTTTTCTTTACATTTTATCCCATTTTTACTTAAAGATGATCTATTCTCTGTATTAATTTGAAAGTTTTATGTAGAGTTTTATGTTAAACTGTCAAACATTTGTTGCAATACATGTATTATCAGATATCTTGAAGTAGATTGATTCTTTTCCATTTGATGGTTTAATGTTTTCAGTGCCTCATTTTTCAATTTCAATACGTTCAATATTTGTCATAGTGCATTTATTTCTAAAGGACATCCTGACTGATGGGGATGAGGAAAGTGTTTCCAAAGTAACCCTTCTGTTAGGAAGAGTATTTGAAAAGGTAGGACAAATCGTATTCTATACTGTGCACTTGACACCCAGTATATTGAAATCTTTGTTGATTGTGAATATATATATATATATATCTACAATAAAGTTTCTTATATGAAATAAGCTTAACAACTTAGTGTTTCTCTTTTTGTTTATTTTTAGGATGGCAAACAATCACCAAACCCCAAAACTGTCAGCAAATTGAAACAAATGTTGTCTGATGTAGTTCACAGAATTTTCCTTGCTAAGTCTGTAAAAAAAGCAAGTGAGTCCACATGTATTTTCTATTATTTTTCTTTTATGTCCTATCTGTTCTCAACTGTTGCTCTAAACAGTCTTCAGTATACTGAGTATTACTTCTGACAAGGGCAATTTCTGTGTTTCACCTCATATTTTACTGGTTTATGCTGATAAAAAGATTATGGTGATTGTAATTAAAATTCATTACATTCACAGCCATTCAAAGTTCAACTTTCAATAAAAGGGCAATTAAATTATTTCAAATATGATATTTAGTACATTAAAAGTTGGATATAATTAGCATATGTAAATAAAAATGTGGCACGTTTTTCTAGGAAATGCTTAACTTGAGAACTACTTAAATAGACTTTTAACCCCACCCCACCCAATCCAAGTGACTTCAGTAGAGATTTGAGGCCCCATTCCTACAGATTGAATTGCATTTTTAAAATTATTTTATGTTATTTGATGTGAGATAATCTATGTTTTAGAACACAACCTTACAGCAATGTTGGAAATTCTGCTGATTATGCAGGATCAGTTCGTCACTGGCATTAATGCAACAGACCTCAAGTTGGTGAACCAAGGTACATAAGTTCAATATTGCAATTATTCATGTGGAGTGCTTTAACACAATATGTTTTCTGTGAGCAATTCCCAATGTGAATTTGCAGAATATTTAACAGTTCATCTTCAGGAATTGATAATACATAGTGGTATTTCTGTTTTCTTAGTCTGCAGTCTACTAGGGAATGAGAACGAAAAGATTCCAAAACAGTTGGTTTTTATGTTTGAAGAATTCCTTTCCAATTTATTACTACAAGCAGGGAAAAGTCAGGACAACAGAGGTATTTTTTGAGAAATTTGTACAATGTAAGTGCCTGCTAAAGATAATATGTATATTTTGTCAAACTAGTAATACAAAATTGATGCATTGATGTTAAAAAAAATACCAGTGCAACAATAAGATATGTTTTTAATAATCTCTTTCTTTTCCATATTTTATATAAACAGCACTACTCAATTAATCAAAAATCTGTAAACTACTAAAAAACAAAGTTTCACTAACCTAAAGAAGATATTTTTATTGCATACTGTATTTTTTGCTGTTTCAGTTGCCACCATTATATTGACAGACAAAAGTTTCCTTTATATTCTCCAACACCTTGTTTTGTCAAATGAGGACATAGTCTCCACCAAAGCACTGCAGCTACTGGCATTACTTGTACTCCAGCAGGCAGATTTTAGTATTCCCCATCTTGCTGTATGTTTAAGTATTTCATACATGTATAAGTGTTGTTGTTCTCTTCACCATACTAATAATCATGGCCATTTGATTTGTTGCAGCTATTGGACAATTAAAATGTGTTTGAAAATTAAATTTGTGTCTGTCTGGGTTCTTATGTGCCTAGAACATAGCTTCATTGGAACTTTAGAAATTAGAAGCTGAAGCATTGTTCTCCATTGAAGGATAAAAGCGGATTGAATTATAATAATAATAGTACTATGCAATTTTGCAATACTTAGACAGGCAGACCAAGCATGTGTGTGTCTTTATATGTTATTATTTTTTTTTTTCAAACATTTTGCAAACTGATACCATGTCTGCTACAGGTTCTTGTAAGTCTGGATAATTGTCCATTACTCAGAATATATTTTACTCTGATTACTTTAATGTTTTTTTAAGACTCTACTTTACATTTTAGAAAAATCAGGTTCAACTGCAATTGGAATGGCTTCTAGAAAGAACTAAGTCCAAAGTATATCTCCAGCAGATCAGTGTTCTACAGTTCTGGGCAGTCTACTTCTCCACTCAGTTTACTTCATCGTGTGCTATAGTGGAGATACTGGATGACACAGATCACACAGATCTTGTGGGTCGAGACGATACACAATTAAACGTGAAGACCCAGTATTTGAGGAAGTTACTTATTTACATTCAGCAGGCTGTTTTTAAGGTAAATGTTATCATTTAATGCCACAGGTATAGATAACATTTCATGCTGCTGCATTTCTTTGCATACATATTTTTTTTAATCTAAGGCTTTTTGTTTTAGCCTTCAGTGAGACTGGATTTGCATTTTGCTTTTAATTTCCAAAACAAGTGGAAAAGTAGTAAGTAAATTCAGTTTTGCAAAAAATAAAATTAGACATTTGATTTTATCTTTGGTCCTTGATGGTATATTAATTCCTTCAAATTTATTTCAGGAAAATAGGCATTTGCAGTGCATTGCTGTTATTTGTCTTCACAACTTGCTGACACGATACTTGAAGCCACAGGTATTGAAAACAGGTAATATTTTCAGCTAATTCTATTTTAACAGCTCTGTATTGCAGTATCCAATTGAAAGCCTACGTTTTTTAAACATGTCAGTTATCTCTTATCTGTAAATGGTATTTGTCTTCCCCAGCTTGCTATTATAATAAACAATTTGAGCAACATAACATCTTTGATTTTTTTACATTTTCAAAAATTGTTGAAATGTTTTCTCATGCAGGCCACAGTCTGGTAGAACAGCCATGGAATAGATTCATGCTGACCACACTGCTAGAAACCTTTGAAGCAAGAAAGACTCCAACCTGTGTGTTAGCAATTGTTAACTTGGTGAGTATATTTTAATATAATATTATATGCTTAAAAGTATATAAAAGTATATAAAAGATGTCAGTTCGGTTGGTCAAGCATATCTTTGTAAAATTTCCTTGGGGGAAAAAAAGAAAAAAAAAACACTGTGACTTTAATATGTAAAGTAACCTAGTTACATGTGTACACAGTATATGCATCTACAAACACAAAAAGGTTTTCTATATTTCCATTTGCCAGGCAAAATAAGATTACTTTTAATTTTCATATTTTTGCACTTTTATTGAATTTGTTGTTCAATTCTTTAAGTGTTAAGTAAGGGCTCATTCAGAGCAAGTTGATCTGTGGACTAACTGATCCGTGGATCAAAAATGGCGTCGCCCTCTTGAAAGCCTGCCAAGATTTAATTGCTCTGCCCCTGCTGGGAATGTGCGTGTTGGAGGCAGGAATCCATTGTCAAGTGTGCACCGTATTTGATGTGAGGACTAGTTAGTCCACGGATCAATTTAGATGTGAATGCTCTCTCATTTGCAGCTGGTCAGCCGTGTTGGTGGAGAGTTAGTCAAAGTAAAACAGCTTGAAAACATAGTGACAGCATTTTTGAAAGGAGACTTGAAGCAGGACAGTTGGTGGAATGATGTTGTTGTTTTTCTTCACTATGTAAGTATTGTTTCTGTTTATGCTTAAGGAAATTTCTTTTAAGTCATGTAATAAGCCCAGGTCACCAGTGCAAAGGAATTCCATGCTGATTTTACCCACGGCCATTTTGAGAATGAAGTCTGATGATGATTTTAAGTCTATTTGAAGGAATTTTAACAATTTGTCATATTACTCATTGGAATTTTTTCCTATAAAGAATACTTTTAAACGTCAAAGTTCAAGTGAATCAGTGATCTGTTTGCTAAGAGATCAAATACTCGTATTCAGTCTAGATTTTAATAAACTACATGTACACTAATCAATCATTTGCTGACTATGTATACCTTAGACTTCAGTCAGTGACGTACTTGAATAGTAGCATATTATATTCAAACTTGTATAAGAGTGCATTCCCAGAGATTTAGATCAATCCGTCCAGATCGACCTAACTCCCTGGGGATTCATGCTAAATTACAGTCAGCCAAGGGAACACGGTAGTTAATTACCCCCTTACAGCTTTTAGTAGGTGGGACAGACATTTAAGACTCCCCACAGGGATAGATCGATCTAAAATCTGTGAGAATGGGGTCTAAGATGTATTTTTCAGTCACATGTATCTGTTGTTTATGTTTTGTTTTATTTTAGGTGTGTCATAATCATATATTAAATTCCAACCTGGAGAAGAAAGTTATCAACAAGCTTGAAGAGAATCACCAATATACTGATCAATGCAGACAAAGTGATGATACCAAGAAAATATCAAAGATGTATGCAATATTTGACAGATCTATAAATGCCTAAATGATTTCTTATTTTGTCTGATCTGGAGGAGGGACTGGGGCCAGTCAGTTTTTATGGAGATATACTATTTTATGTTTATACCAAGAAAAACTACAAACTACCAAGGTGGAAAAGTGGGCATGATGTTATAATATGTTGTTATATTCATTTTGATAAAGTCTATCATATCAATAATTCCAATGTTTTACTAAAGATATAGATAATATGTGATCTGAAATGGATTTATAATAAACTAAAATAACTTAATGTGAACTGGGAGAATAACACATAGATTAGATGTTAACACTTTGACAGTTATTGTACCTTATAGATATGACTGAATTAAAAAAAAAAAAAACAGTACATTTTATTATGTCAAAGAAAACATTTACTTGTGCTTTCATGGTGAACAGTGTGAATGTTGTCAACTGGTAATTAGATGTGTTCATCATGTTCATGTTCATGTTCATTTTCCTGTAACTTGATAACCTTTATTACTTGCATGGTGTATCCCTATGCTGCCCCCACCTCCCCCTCTACTATCCAAAATCAGAAGTGAATTAATGAGACAAAACTGACTGATTTTCTATCCCTGTATCATAAATTTTACAGCAAAATTGTCTGCTATTTTGTTTTTGTTTTTTAATTAAGGAAAAAAAACAAAATCCATTGACACACATCAGCATTTTATATTCTGTCATCATCTTCACACCGAGTCTAAAGGAATAAGAGATGAATGTAAATGATTGTTAGTTTGAAAGCCAATATATCGCATAGCTATCAATCATAAAAGGCCACTTCAAAGCTTGATATCAAATACAGTTTAGTAGACAGGTTCCCCCAATAAACCTTTAGAAAAAGATTCTACATTTGGAACTTATGTTGTGTTTCATTTCATTGGGTAACTATAACTTTATGGAAAGCATGGCAACATTGTGACATTGATGTCTACTCACTGAGAATAAAAAAGATCAAAAGTGGAATTTGACATCATTTGAAAATATAATAATATTTATTTGCAACTAAAAAGTTGGATGGAACATATGTAATTATACTAATATGGTAATTCTAAGAAAAACATACCAGACATTTAAACATTTTTCTTAATTAGATTTTAAAAGACATTTTCAAGAACTGCATTTTAATTGAATTTGGATGCATTTGGTAAAATCAAGATACTGTTTCAAGATGCATAGGCATACATAAATTATTGATAATTTTTAAAAAAATCCGATTGACATCATTTGAAAGCAGCTGTTTTCTTATGGAGGTGGAGAGGAGTATATCAATAATTGAACCCCCATCAAAGAAAGCTAGAACAAACCCAGAGAGTGGTAAAAACCTGTCATTGTTGGCTATAAATATTTTATTTTAAGTTTTTATATCTGGATTATGCACATTACAGCTAAAACAGGGCAGTAAGATAAGCTGAAAATATGAAATTGAATTCTTGTTTAGGCTCTATTTGATGACAACAAGAGTTAAATTCTTTTTATATTAACCAGCCAAATCTCGCACAGAAATTTAAATGTAAAATATCATTATGATGGTTTTTATCTACTCAGCTGTATATGCAGATGAAACCACAACATAAGCTGATATCATTATGGCTCTATGACAACCCCTGGAAATCAGTTGTCAAGGATATGTTTGGATTCCTTTCATCCAAGTTAACTTGGAATCGTCATTAAACAATTCCCTCTGCTTTTGCTTTGCTAGATGGATATCCTGAAACGTTTATTTTAATTCTGTCAAAATATTTGGATACATCCTGCTCCTTGCATGAACAAAACGTCTCTAAAATGATGCCCTATAATTATTTTCCTTATTTACAGCATTCCATGACAGTGTTAAGAATATATGTCGTATTTAACAATTTGCACAATTTTCAGCCAGTATTTTTTTAATTAGAATGCATCTGAAAACATAGGATGTTGCACAGGTCATCTTTCCTACTTTTCCCGCACTTCTCAGGTTAACTGCTGCTTTACTTAATGTTTTTACCAACTTATTAATTACATAAGACCAGGTAGTGTGTGATTTAATTGAATACAAACAAAACCGAAAAAAAGCCCACTTGCATTCTGACGAATTGACCCACACTGATTTTCACGTCTGACATGAAACTGGAAGATCCAAAGTCGTAAATGTTGTAAGTAACCAATTTTTTCGAAAAAAGAACAAGTTTGGGTCTACAAAAACTAGATGAAAAAAGAAATCATCAGAGAAATGAAATGAACACAATGTACTTATTGGAGTAATGGGAGTGTTTTGGGGGTTTTCTTTTCCTTTTATTTATTTATTTATTTATTTTGACTTTCTTATTGGGCTTCCATAAGCTCTGAAAATATTTCCAGAGATATTCTGAATCATCTTACTCCTTGTGGTCTATGAACTTTGGATCTTTTTAGAAAGATATTTGGTGAATCACCCCTCTCAAATGATTTACATTTTGTTACGATTTTTATAAGATTCTTTACGTCACAAATGACACTTTATTTGCGATGGACTTTAATGCACTCAGAGCGTAGGTGGAGCTCCACCTGTTCCAGCTGACCCCATGGCAGTGGTTGACCCATGATTATTTGAAGGGGTTATCTGTGGATGCAAAGTCGACCCCCCCCCCCCCCCACACACACACACACATGGCATAGGGTTAAGGACCCATGTAAAGGTCCCAAAATTTTTAATATTTTAGAGGGCGAACGGTGCCATTTGGTACGGTTTAGAACTATAATTCAGCTTATCAAAATTCTTATTTCAAGAGGGGACCAGAAATAGAGGGGGGAGGGCAGGACCCCCCTGACCCCCCCTAAATTGACCATGTGACAACGTTCGTTTAGGTACCACTGTGGAATTCTAGGACAGTTTTACAATATAGAAAGTATTTATGTCAAGGGGTAGTGGTGAAAACTGACAGTTCATTAAGGGGATACTTGGAGAAGTGACGTTATTTGTTTACCCCACTTCTACCTTGGAAAGATTGTTGATGAAAGGCAGGCAACGTCATTAAGGGGGGAGGGGAGTAAAACAATAAAAAGTGTCAGTTAGTTAATCAGAGAATCACATTTTGATATAAGACAGAATATAATTATCACATTTTGTATTCTCAGTATGACATTCATAACAGGAGGGGGGTTGTCAGGGGGAATTGTCCTGATACCGGTTGATACATTGTTAATATTATTTTTCACCTTCATGTCCATTTATCTTATCTAAATTTCAAAAGTTGCATCTCACTCTTTTAAGACTATTTTATTTCAGTTTTAAATAAAGATAAAACCAAACAAAAATCTTTCAGTAATAATGTGCTCATCTACCGTTTCATATTTGCTGTGTGAACTTCTTTTGATAAAAGGAGGAAAAAAATATTATTACTGTTTTGTTTCAGACCTAAAGATACAGTACCTCAATTCTCGCCTTTGCACATGAACAACTGCAGTATACAATTCCGTTAAAATAATGTACATGTGAACAGAGTTACTGAGAAAAGCAGGTGCAAACCACCTAACCTAAATTTTTACATGAGGAAAAAAAGTCAGGTAGTATGTGATTTAATTATGCGTCGTTAGTCCATCGCAGACGATGAAGCCATTGTTCATCAGATCCAGAATCTTTTATGAGTCTTCAATCTTCGCCCGGTCTGCAGATTTTGACACGAGAATCGCATGTGAAGCAGCATTAATTATAACTGATTGCAAACACCTATATTATTATTTGGCCCTTTGTCAATATCTGCGTTTTTCCCAACCAAGGTTCCAGATGGAATTGCTTTTTACTAAGGCACGAGAGGGGGAATACAACGGCAGAAGAATTTCTTTGATGAAATACATAGCAGGACATATCAGGTGAAATGAGTGAACAGAGATTTAGGGTGTATCAAGTATTAGGTCATAAAAACATTTTAGACATAATTTGTATATGCTACGCCTTTCTCAAAACCAGCATCTTTTTGCAAAATCATCACGTCATTTTCAGTCTTTCTAACATCAATCCGTTCATTCCCTTTCTTCCAGTTGCCTACCGTTTCTCTTCTGCCTCATCCATCACCCAGTAGATAAATTCACAATCAAAGAAAGAGAGCAAACACTTCTAGTGGGTTCAGATATTTGGGTAAATCCCTCTTATACCAACCGGTAGCAGAGCTGTGTACATGTAACTGGCTCTCAGTATACCCTTTTTGCANCTTAACCTAAATTTTTACATGAGGAAAAAAGCCAGGTAGTATGTGATTTAATTATGCGTCGTTAGTCCATCGCAGACGATGAAGACGCAGAAGATGAAGATGTTCATCAGATCCAGAATCTTTTATGAGTCTTCAATCTTCGCCCGGTCTGCAGATTTTGACACGAGAATCGCATTTGAAGCAGCATTAATTATAACTGATTGCAAACACCTATATTATTATTTGGCCCCTTGTCAATATCTGCGTTTTTCCCAACCAAAGTTCCAGATGGAATTGTTTTTTACTAAGGCACGAGAGGGGAAATACAACGGCAGAAGATTTTCTTTGATGAAATACATAGCAGGACATATCAGGTGGTGAAATGAGTGAACAGAGATTTAGGGTGTATCAAGTATTAGGTCATAAAAACATTTTAGACATAATTTGTATATGCTACGCCTTTCTCAAAACCAGCATCTTTTTGCAAAATCATCGCATCATTTTCAGTCTTTCTAACATCAATCCTTTCTTCCAGTTGCCTACCGTTTCTCTTCTGCCTCATCCATCACCCAGTAGATAAATTCACAATCAAAGAAAGAGAGCAAACACTTCTAGCGGGTTCAGATACTTGGGTAAATCCCTCTTATACCAACCGGTAGCAGAGCCGGGTACATATAACTGGCTCTCAGTATACCCTTTTTGCACACCAGGGCCTTCCGAGATACCCCCCCCCCCTCATTGACAAAACATCGCCTTACAGTTGCGTGTAGCTTGCAAAATTTATCTTCAGTAGCGCAATTAATTTTTTTTTAAAGTTATCTTATGCAATCGAGTATGAATGCAACCACATCGCAGTTTGTATGCCAGCATAGTGACATTAAATTTTTATGTTTGTATTTGAATCACGACGCAATATGAAGGCAAAACGTGGAAGTTTGGTCACACTGAAAATTTTCAGTAGAATTCTTGCTGGGACTCTCTTTAAGCTCCAAGATCAGACTCNAAATCCCAGATCTGCCCCAAGGCCCTCAAAGACAAAAAAAAAAAAAATTAATTGACCATTTCGTTACCCAACCTAGTTTTAACTTCACTGTTCCTGATACCTTAGTGAAATATGTGTTGTGTCATATGCTATCATAATCTGAGGCCCCTTGCTAGTGTCACACTAGCATCTTGTGCATACTGAGAATAATTGCGAAAAAGTTATTCAGATGATTTTTTATCTTTAATCTTAAACCTATTCACCTAAATTCGTAGAATCTGCATCTTTAGTCGCTGTTTTTTCATTCAATTTTTTTTCAAATACGTTTGCTCTGTATACACTTTATAGGGTAGGTTTTTTTTTTTCGGAAGAAATCCACAACATCCGCTGCTGTCATCGAAACGTGGCAAAAAATGAGAAACAGATATATGATAGATGGAACATGCCGTAAGAATGAAAACTGTCACTGACTGGCAATCATCGGAAACTCTGGCCTTATCGGCGAGCAACGGTTTTTAAACACGCCCCCCCCCCCAGTCCTTTACTTAGGACATACACTGTACGAAACTGTGTATCTTTGTATTTTTAAGGTATGTATACAGTATACGTAAGCCTTGCACCCCAGATTTCAGCTATCATACAGAGGTTTAATGTAAAATATTATCATGACAGCTCTTATTAACACAGCTTTGCATGAAGATAAAACCACGCCATCAGCTGATATTATATGGCTCTGTGACCACAAGTGGAAATTAGTTTTCCAGGTTATGCGTTAGATTCGTTTCATCCAAGTTAATTTAGAATAGCTCCACTCTTGCTTTGCTATAAGTATATCCGGAAGCCTTAATTTTAATTCCGTTAAAATATTTGAAGATATCCTGCCCTTGCAAGAGCAAAACATTTCCAAAATGTTGCTCTGTCATTTTGATTCTATTTTGAACAGCTTTTTATGAGTGTCTAGAATTTCTATTTTATTTCATAGTTTGCACAATTTTAGCCAGAGTTTTTTAATAAAAAAAATTAATTCATCTGGAAACATAGGATGTTGCAACGGGTATCAGAAGTTACATTTCACTCTTTTATGAGTATTTTATTTCAGTTTTTAAATAAAGATTAAACCTAAGAATTTCCAAAAATTTACAGTAATGTTGTCCTCGTCATATTTGCTGAGTGACCTTCTTTTGAAAAAACGAGGAAAGAAAATTATCACAGCCTTGTTTCAGACCTAAAGCTACACTACTTCAATTCTCACCGTTTGCACACGAACCAATGAAATATTAAATTTGGTTAAAATAATGTACATGTGAACAGTTACTGAGAAAAGCATATGGATGCAAAGGCTTAAAAATTTAAGTTTATCTCTGAAGAAACAAATTTAACATCAAAACTGTCTTTGTCGGCGCGAAAGAAAAGCATTCCAACCCCACACTCCTTCCTCAATATCGGTGTTTTTCCCAAACCAGATTCCAGATGGAATTGCTTTTTACTGAGGCACGAGAGGGGGAATACAACGGCAGAAGATTTTTTCTTTAATGAAATACATAGCAAGAAAATCGTGTTAAATGAGTGAACTGAGATTTAGGGTTTATCAGGTATTAGGTCATAAAAACATTTCAAACATAATTTGTATATGCTTAACCCAAGATCTTTTGAATCTGAAACTATTTCCATCATTGTACCACATTTCTTCTCATTACACAACAAATGCCATCTCAATAATCTGCGCCTTTCTCACAATGTGGATCTTTTTTTACAAAATCATCGCATCATGTTCAGTCTTTCCAAAATCAATCCGTTCATTCCCTTTCTTCCAGCTGCCTACCGTTTCTCTTCTGCCTCATCTATCACCAAGTACTGGTAGTTTAATTCACAATCAAAGAAAGACAGTAAACACTTCTAGCGGGTTCAGATATTTGGGTAAATCCTCCTTATACCAACTGGGAGCAGAGCCGGGTACATGTAACTGGCTCTCAGTATACCCTGTTTGCACACCAGGGCCTTCCGAGATACCCCCCCCCCTCCCCCCTCAATGAGAAAATTTCGAATTACGTGTAGNGGACCGTTTTGTTACCCAACCTAGTTTTTACTTCACTGTTTCTGATACCTTAGTGAAATATGTGTTGTGTCATGTGCTATCATAATCCGAGGCCCTATGCTAGTGTCACACTAGCATCTTGTACATACATTTTTATCTTTAATCTTAACCTATTCACCTAAATTCGTAGAATCTGCATCTTTAGTCGCTGTTTTTTCATTCAATTTTTTTCAAATACGTTTGCTCTGTATAGGGTAGTTTATGCCATTTTTTTTTCGGAAGAAATCCACAACATCCGCTGCTGTCATCGAAACGTGGCAAAAAATGAGAAACAGATATATGATAGATGGAACATGCCGTAAGAATGAAAACTGTCACTGACTGGCAATCATCGGAAACTCTGGCCTTATCGGCGAGCAACGGTTTTTAAACACGCCCCCCCCCCCAGTCCTTTACTTAGGACATACACTGTACGAAACTGTGTATCTTTGTATTTTTAAGGTATGTATACAGTATACGTGAGCCTCGCACCCCAGATTTCAGCTATCATACAGAGGTTTTAATGTAAAATATTATCATGACAGCTGTTATTAACATAGCTTTGCATGAAGATTAAACCACGCCATCAGCTGATATTATATGACTCTGTGACCACAAGTGGAAATTAGTTTTCCAGGTTATGCGTTGGATTCGTTTCATCCAAGTTAATTTAGAATTGCTCCACTCTTGATTTGCTATAAGTATATCCTGAAGCCTTAATTTTAATTCCGTTAAAATATTTGAAGATATCCTGCCCTTGCAAGACCAAAACATTTCCAAAATGTTGCTCTGTCATTTTGATTCTAATTTGAACAGCTTTTTATGAAAGTGTCTAGAATTTCTATTTTATTTCATAGTTTGCACAATTTTAGTCAGAGTTTCTAAATAAAAAAATTAATTCATCTGGAAACATAGGATGCTGCAACGGGTATCCTTCCTGGCACTGTTACTTTATTTTCTTTTGAGTAAACGCCATGCAAGTGCATAATTACAGAAATAATTTATTTGAAGTTACATTTCAATCTTTTGGGAGTATTTTATTTCAGTTTTTTAATAATGATTAAACCAAAGGATTTCCAAATATATACAGTAATGTTGTCCTCGTCTACCGTTTCATATTTGCTGAGTGACCTTCCTTTGATAAAAAGAGGAAAGAAAACTATCACTATCTTGTTTCAAACCTAAAGCTACAGTACTTCAATTCTCACCCTTTGCACATAAACCGATGGAATATTCGATTTGGTTGAAATAATGTACATGTGAACAGAGTAACTGAGAAAAACCTATGGATGCAAAGACTTTGAAAAATTAAATTTCATCTGAAGAAACAAATTTAACATCAAAACTGTCTTTGTCGGCGCGAAAGAAAAGCATTCCAACCCCACACTCCTTTCTAAATATCGACGTTTTTTTTCACAAACCAGGTTCAAGATGGAAATGCTTTTTACTGAGGCACGGCAGGGAGGAAATAACGACAGTTTTTTTCTTTGATGAAATACATAGCAAGAAAATCGTGTTAAATAAGTGAACAGAGATTTAGGGTTTATCAGGTATTAGGCCATAAAAACATTTTAGCCATAATATGTATATGCTTAACCATAGAAGTAGAGATCTTCTGAATCTGAAACTATTTCCATCATTGTACCCCATTTCTTCTCATTACACATAACAAGTGCCGTCTTAATAATGTGCGCCTTTCTCACAATTTGGATCTTTTTTTTACAAAATCATCGCATCATGTTCAATCTTTCCAAAATCAATCCGTCCATTCCCTTTCTTCCAGCTGCCTACCGTTTCTCTTTTGCCTCATCCATCACCCAGTAGATAAATTCACAATCAAAGAGAGCAAACACTTCTAGCGGGTTCAGATACTTGGGTAAATCCAACTTATACCAACTGAGAGTAGAGCTGGGTGCATGTAACTGGCTCTCAGTATACACCAGGGCCTTCCGAAATACCCCCACCCCTTCGATGAGAAAATATCGACTTACGTGTAGGTTGCAAAATTTTATGCTGGGTCACAGATGTTTGTGCATCACGTATAAAACTTAAGTAGTACAATTAAATTTACAAAACCCGCCAATCTCTTTGATCTCGCTGAATGCTACCGCTGTGTTGTTTGTATGCCACCATAGTGAAATTAATTTTTTATGTGTTTGTATTTGAATCACGACGCAATATGAAGGCAAAAAGTGGAAGTTTGAAAATATTCAGTTGAATTTTTGCTGGGACGCTCTCTGAAGCTCCCAAAACCAGTCCAAGGCCCCCAAAGACAAAAAATATGACTATGATATGACCCAACCTACACTGTTTCTGATACCTCAGTGAAATATGTGTCGTGGCATGTGTTTTCATATGAGCCCCCTTCCCCTTCCCCTGTCAGTGAACACTAGCATCTTCTTCTTAGTGAGAATAGTTGCTTAATTCTTAAGATTATTTATTATCTTAAATCTAATTATCTAAAATCGTAGAATCCATTTGGAAATCTGAAAATGACGGAGAACTTGTATGTATTGGCTCCCAAAGCCGTTTTTTCCAAAGCCGCTAGTTTGCCGTATATAATCAAGCGACAGCAAACATTTGCAACAGGTAAGCCTACTGGTAAATATAATCTCAAAGTATTTACAAATAACAAGGCATTATATTTATTAAATGACTGCTCCTAAAACATTTCATATTAAAGAGCAAATCAAGTAAATGACAATCATCGTTTTTGCTGGCTAAAATAGATTTTTAGCATCTTCAAAAAATCCAAGGGTAGCATAAAACACTACTACCATTNACTGGTGAATATAATCTCAAAGTATTTACAAATAACAAGGCATTATATTTATTAAATGACTGCTCCTAAAACATTTCATATTAAAGAGCAAATCAAGTAAATGACAATCATCGTTTTTGCTGGCTAAAATAGATTTTTAGCATCTTCAAAAAATCCAAGGGTAGCATAAAACACTACTACCATTTTGCGTCCTGTTCTATGACATCGCCGCCTATCCCCTGCTTATATTACCCAGCCAATATAAATCGTAGCTATGCTGTTTCTAAAACGTCCATTGTTTTAGATGTACATGTTCTCTCTTCGGTGAGAGTGAAAGTCCCCCCCCCCCACTCACTTTTGCCAGTCTCTCACTTGCATCTTCTAGACCTACATATTGAGAATAATGACTTTTTATATACATTTATCTCCGTAAGATATATTTATTTAATTTTTTAAAATTCTTTTTATTAAATGTCAGTCTGTATACACTTTATTGATGAAGGGGTTCCATAGAATCTCAATCTTTGGCCGTTTTTTCCTTCTTTTTACTAGATGTTTGTATACACTACATTACTAAATTAAAAATAGATTTAAAGAAAAGATAACTGCATTATTTAGACTACACAGTTGTGCATGCAGATAAATCCCACGCCATTTGATGATATCATCTGTTGCAATAAGAAATAACTGTAGTTTGGTCTGTGGTGCAAAAAAAGTTGCAAGGACAGAAACTATTGCTGGCTGTCAATTATCGTCAGTTCTAAGACTATTGGCAAGCAGCAGTTTTTACGCCCCCAGTCCTTACCACAAAACGGTTCTTTCACAAAAATAATCAGTTCTATGTTGTTACACAAATTGCAGAAGAACCATTCGTTAATTGTACCCAAGAAAAAATTGAAGCTCAGTAAACATACAATAAACACACATTTTGTATTTCATCAATCCAATCTGTCTATATGTCATGTGCCTCAGTCAAAATATTGACTTGCTGTATTGTAACATAAACTAGCTCACAATATTTATGTGTAAATGGTAGCGGGCAGGCAGGGTAATGATACATTTTTTTTTAATCGCTACCTTACTGGAAGACGGTGAAAGTCTTTTAAAATAAGATTGAAAATCCAGTGAAATCTCTGAATGGACATTTGAAAATGAACAATCTTGTCCACGTTTCCCGTATACATATCCATTATGTCCAATTAATATGAGTATGGGACAATAAAACTGACAGTCTTATACTTAGTCTGTGCGTAAGAGAATTTTTTCATGTACATCATAATATTATTTTCAATACGTCGGGGTCATGGTGAATAGTTTGTTGTTTTTGACTTACCGAAATAATATTTTCTTCTTCCCGCTGTACCAGTATGACCATCTTAAAATGTTTCTTTCCCTTTAACTGTAAATAGGTTTACCTTCCTGTTGAACGTACATCGTATTCAAATAAATATAACCGCAAAACGTCATCTGTCAAACTATCATTCTAATTATCTAAATTAAATACTAAGACCCAAGTCACCAATCACGTTTTACCAGATACACCTTCTGTGGACGTGTGGGTGTGCGTGTGTGTATATATACCCTGTATATATCTACGGAGCATGCTTGGGTCTAGATAGACAATACTTTCATTCTGACAGTAACAACTGATTATAACCATTACAGGAACCATGCAGACCTACATGTATGTACCGGTAGTTCTCATTTTGATGGCAGTGCTTGGTAAATCCAGTAGCCAACTGCCTTTTTCGACAGGTGAGTGTCACGTATTTCTTGTAGCAAGACAGAAAAACTCGCATTTTGTAGACATAAATCGAAATCTGATCCAATCAAGGAGTTATAACAGATATATAACATTATAGCATTGTTAAAAATAAAACAAAGATAAAAATACTACATGTACCTTGAACGCTGTATGCATTTTCTCAGTCAATCTGCAGATTCTCAGTCAATCTGCAGCGTTACTGACACTGGTTTATTTATATCTTGCAGATGATTGTACTGTTTGTGGTGACCCGCACATCGTAACCTTTGATGGAAAGCGTAAATTTAAAAACTTGGGTTCCGGTGCGTGGCATCTTCTTTCACAAGATAACCTGAACCCGCAGCCTCACTGGACAGTTAAATGCCAAACAGAGTCTCATAATGGTGATCCAAGAACTAAACTGTTAACAGTTAGTTTCACTTGCAGATTGGCTGGTGGAACTAACAATGACATGACGTTTGACATGAAAAAAGTTTCACACTCCGGTCCAGGTCAAGTATACGATGTAAGTTTTCCACTTTTATCACAAAAGAATAGACAAAAATAAGGGAACCAATAAATGGAAAACGTAACGCAAACAAGAAAGGAAATGTGCATGGTCTCATCGTTCCGTAATGTCAGTGTTTCTTTTCGATTTCTTATTTTTTAAATAAAATGTTTTACTAGCAATAGCAGCGAAAACAACTATATCGTGAAGCTGAGACAAACAAGCTTTTAAAACTTTTTTAATGTCTAAATCTCTGACAAATTTTACTGTATGTTATCTTTGAACTTAAAATACTTCTCTCTCTCTCTCTCTCTCTCTCTCTCTCTCTCTGTGTGTGTGTGTGTGTGTGTGTGTGTGTGTGTGTGTGTGTATGTGAATCATCCCTATTAATTACCCTTTGAATATATTTTGTTAAGTGCCACTCCCAGCAAGTCAGCATCACTATTGGCCCTGGTCGCTGTGTCAAAATAACCGTTGCTGAACCAAGGTGGAAAGATGGAACAATTGGACAATGTGGTAACAACGACGGCAACAGATTCAACGACTAGGTGAACGACTATTGTTGCAATAAACATGTCATTACTATTATTATAACGAGGTATATTTTGAAAGAAAGGGCTATAAAAGGGTATAGGGTGAACTCAAGGATGGGATCAAAAAATCTATTTTATTTAAGAAATAGATACCAGTAGTTTTAACTACATTTAAAAATGTACCTTGAAGCCTAACTAGTGGTTTAAATCCAATCGGTTCTGTAAATAAATGAATAGATTCAAACAAGAAAATAAATAAATCCCCAATTTCTTAAAAAAAATTAAAAGATCTTTTTTTTACAGTCACAAGGTGGACAGATTCAAGGATCATGGGCAGCCACATCGGACTTTCGGACCTGGACAAGGAGTATTGAATCATAGCGGGTATTATGGCGGGACTGCAGCGCTTCTTTTATTTGACGTTTTCTCGTTCGTTTTGAATTATTCTACACAGAGCAGACTTTCGGCACAGTTTTAAAAAATTGAATGTGTTCTTACCTTTTTTTCCAGTGTAAATAGTTGACTGTGTGTAGAAGTATTTAGCAATATTTCGTATGGTATGTGTAATCCAGGTTGCTGCTCTAGTGGGACAGTTTGTAATAACAATACCTACAGTATGTTGGTTCACAATGTAAGCAAACAGATTGAACTGGAACCAAAGATAAAGACCCACTAGGCCAATTGGGAGGTTTAATTATAATTATATGCCTATACCATTTTTAATTTCTTTCTTTTTTTTTTTTTTTTTTTTTGCCTAACTTTGAATGAATACTTTGCAGCTCTTCCAATATTCACCGTTTTATTTATTATCTTATTAATTTTGAGTTATTCTACACAGAGCAGACTTTCGGCACAGTTGGTAAACGATGGAGTTTTAGTAAATTGAAGGCGTTTCAATATTTTTCCTGTTTAATATTTGACTTTGTGTAGAAGTATTTAGCAGAATTTTGTGTGGTATTTGTCATACAGGTTGATGTTGCTTTGAGACAGTTTGTAATGTGAATACCGGTATGTTGGTCCACAATGTAGGCAAACAGATTGGACGGAACCAAAGAAAACGCCCACAAAATAATTGGGAGGTTCAATTTCAATTATATACATATATCATATATGTAATAATTTCTTTCTTGTGCGCTTTAGCTTAAAATAAAGATTTAAGGTTCAACTGTTGTGTTATTTCATGCACGAACTTCCTAGCCTTCACTGCAAAGTAATAGTTAAAAGTAATAGTTAAAATTGTGTCAAGAAGTTTGAGTAAACAAACACGTGCCTCTCAAAGGTTATTAGAAGGGTTTTTAGGTATTGACACAGAAAAACCCTTAAAGAAAAAAAGATAATGACGAGTGAAAAAAAAANTGCTTGTTAAAGAAATGACTAGAAGGGAAATGGTTTTACACAGCTTCACGAGGATTTAGACCCCTCGGGTAAGAGATTTGAATGAGTATAAACTTTTATCAGAAGCCAGATAGAGAAGTCATCTTACAGGTAGACAATGCAGCTCAGTTTGACAGCTAAGCACGCTCTGTTCTCCAGTGGCTCGATTGTCGTCATTGGACCACGTGACCACGTAGCTCATTAACTCCCAGGCCGAGCAAATAGGACGTTTTTTAAAGCCGAAAATTTACAAAATGAGCTTTTAATTTGTGTATTTGGATTAAGATATCGTTAGTTGGGCATGATTTCTGAAGAATATGTTCCGTTCAGGCCATTCTGACGGCATGAAACAAACCCTTTAAACTGGTACGATTGTTTAACAGTGGAAGTACAAAAAGACTGGAAATCGCTAGTCCGCGAGTTCCGACAGCGATATGAACTGAAATCCGGAGAAACTTGGGAGAAAGCCTCAGATTTTTTCAGACGTCAACAGCTGCCAGAAGAACCAGTACAGAGTTACATTGAGTCGATGCGTCACGACGCCAAACGTGCGCGTTTAGATGAGGGGACGACATTTACAGTGGTAATGAATGGGTTACTCCCCGAAATCCGCCCATTTGTACTGCAGAGGGAGCCCACAGACTTTGATTCTCTTATGCACAACGCGCGCATTGCAGAAAACGCAGTTCAGCCGACGAGAAGAGGTCAACGAAATGACATAAAAATGATAACAGAGAAAATAGACACTCTTCAGAGTTCAATTAAGGACATCGCCAATGCGCAGTCTGCAATCCATATATTGCAAGAACCAAGCGAAACCAGAAATGAAACAAACTTTGAAACCCCAAGATCGAGCCCTATAGAGTATCCAGGAAAATTCACTCCCAACACCATAGGTCCCAGAAGTATGACACAACGCAGGTATCTGCGACGCTCAGAGTACAAATTAACATTAGCTGGACATACGAACTATCCTCAACAACGAAATCCGATAAGAAAATGGCTGATGTGTCAGGGATGTGGTGAGTACACGCATCTTAGAACTAATTGTTTTGCTCGCAATTTTAACTCTTATTGTTGTGGTAAAATAGGACACATAGCAAAAGTCTGTCATTCTGCACGTGTAAACAAACGGCTAAGAAAAAGAAAAAGGTTTTATAACAAGATTGAAGATAGAAAAGTGCCAATTTCTATTATTTCCGATTACCAAGCTAATAATCTAGTATCAATCCAAATCGACAAACAACATGTCAATGCTTTGGTTGACACAGGTGCAGTCATATCTTGTGTATCGGAATCTTTCTTATCAAAATTAGGGAAAAAGGATCGAAATTCATACGAAAAACCGTCATTAAAAGAAGTTTCAGTTGTTGATGGATCTGTGATTAAAGTTCTAGGAAAAGTAGAGCTACCTCTTTGCTTTGGTGATGTAATCATAAAACATAAAGTCCACGTATTTAGTCAGTTGCCAAGAGGTTTGATATTAGGCACAGATTTCTTAAGAAAACACAATGTAAAAATTGATTTATCGTCTGATAGCATAGCATTGCCTGATTATAATTTGCTCTTACCTTTGTATAGTCCACATGTATTAGGTTTAGTGCGTAACTTTAAATCAGAATTTATTCCACCCAGATGTGAATGCTTACTACCAGTGAAAATATCACATTCTTCCTCTATTTCAGTAGCTTTACTAGAACCAGTACGAAAGCTTGAGTCAAAGAAAAAACTTATCGGAGCAAAATGTTTGGTTTCAATTGATAAAAACAAATCCGCTTATAGAATAATGAACCCTAGCGATGAAAGTATTTTCGTTTCCAAAAGAACAATATTAGCTGTTGCAAGTTCAGTGAGTCTGGCAAGCGTCAGTGCTTTAAATGAAATGTCAAAGGGAGATACAGCACAAAAAGGTGATAGGTTATCAGATCAAGAAGCATTGCGGAATGCAGATGAATTAAATATAAAATTTGCCGATTCAGACATGAGTGAAAATCAGAAACAACAATTAAAAATGTTGTTAGGACGTAATCGTGAAGTTTTTGCTACCAATCTATCAGAATTAGGTTCAGCAAATATGTATCAACATAGGATTGACACAATTAATGATATCCCTGTCAAACAAACGTTTTATCGTACGTCACCGAAGCTGAAAGATGAAATTGTCATACAAGTAGACGAAATGTTACAACACGGTATATTCGAAGAAAGCATGAGTGAGTACAGTAGTCCAGTAGTACTTGTAAAAAAGAAAAATGGAGAATACAGATTTGCAATTGATTACCGAAAGTTAAATAAAGTTACAAAACCTATGCATTGGCCACTCCCACGTTTAGAAGATGTTTTTGAAACGATAGGTACGTCAGGTGCTAGATATTTCTCAAGTTTAGATATGGCAGGTGCATACTGGCAATTACCTCTTGACCCTGAAACTAAACACAAGACTGCGTTTATCACACACCACGGTCACTTTCAATTCTTACGTTTAGCGTATGGCCTTCGTAATGCTGGTGTTACCTTCCAAGCCTTAATGAGTCACATTTTTAGAGACATGAATTGGAAAACAATACTGATATACATCGATGATATTTTGGTCATGAGTAAGACGTTTGACGAGCACTTAAAACATTTAAATCAAGTATTCCAAAAACTAAGATCTGCAAATCTCAGACTTAAACTATCAAAATGTAAGTTTGCAACACCAAAAGCTAAATATTTAGGCCATGTAATAGATAAAAATGGAATAAGACCAGATGAGAAAAATCTTGAAGCCATAAAATCATTTCCAATGCCAAAAGCTGTAAGAGACGTCAGGAGTTTTTTAGGGTTGTGTAACTTCTACAGAAAATTTATAAAAGGCTTCAGTAAAATAGCAGATCCCTTAAATAATTTTTTAAGGAAAGATGTACAATTCTTATGGAGTCCTGAATATGAAGCGTCATTTCAAACACTAAAAGAAGCGTTAATGTCACCACCAATACTGGCTTATCCAGATATGTCGCGCGAGTTTACACTAACGACGGACGCATCTACTACAGCTATAGGTTATATTTTAGGTCAAAAGAATGACAACAACCATGATAGAGTTATTGCGTATGGAGGTAGATCTTTAAACAAGGCTTCAGTAAAATAGCAGATCCCTTAAATAAACTTTTAAGGAAAGATGTACAATTCTTATGGAGTCCTGAATGTGAAGCGTCATTTCAAACACTAAAAGAAGCGTTAATGTCACCACCAATACTGGCTTATCCAGATATGTCGCGCGAGTTTACACTAACGACGGACGCATCTACTACAGCTATAGGTTATATTTTAGGTCAAAAGAATGACAACAACCATGATAGAGTTATTGCGTATGGAGGTAGATCTTTAAACAACGCTGAAAAGAACTACACAATCCATGAATTAGAATGTTTGGCAGTAATTGAAGGGATAAAACAATTTGAACAATATTTGTCCAACAACCACTTTAAAGTGTATACAGATAATAAAGCAATTTCGTGGCTACAAAATGTGAAACATACATCTGGCAGGCCTATTAGATGGTCATTGAAGTTACAAGGCCTAGATTTTGAAATAATTCACAGACCTGGAAAAACAAACCCAGCTGATGCACTATCAAGACGCGAATATGAACCAGTAAATGTTTTAGAAACCGTTAGCAACGATAGTCACTTAAGTGCGGATGATACTGACAGGTGTCAAGATAAAAATTTCACCCAAGCTAGGCTGTATTAACCAAAACAAACTAGCAAATCGAGAAGTGAGCAGCACTTAAGTCAATGTGATGACATAAACGTTGTTGATGTTACAAATGTAAACGATAAAGAGAAATTAAAACAAGATCAACACGAATAGAATGCCCTGAGTTTCAAGATATAATACGTTACCTAGAACAAAATGAGTTACTTAGTGACTTAAAACAAGCGCGTAAAATCATTGCAGAATCAGAACAATATGTAATGATAGATGATATTTTGTATCATCTGTATCAACCTCGTACACGGTGAATGCCAGAAAAGATAAGAATAATAAGACAATTAGCAATTCCAGTAACACTAAGGAGTGATGTTTCACATGCATATCATGATTCATTAACAGCCGGTGGTCATCAAGGTTGTGATAGAACTTTTGCCTCCATTAGGAATAAGTATTTTTGGAAGTCACTTTACAAAGACGTCATGGAGTACGTCAAATCATGTGAAGTGTGTCAAAAGGTTAAGCATTTACGCAGAGATGCTCCAGCACCTTTGAATCCTTTACCCATCGCAGGCGTGTTTGAAAGAATGCACATGGATATATTAGGTCCCTTAATCAAATCAAAAGAAGGATATAAGTACATTTTGTTGGTAACGTGTTCTTTTTCTAATTTTGCTGAAGCAATACCTTTGAAAACTCAGGAAGCCGGAGAAATAGCCAAGACTCTTTACAGAGAAATGTTTATAAGATATGGTTGTCCGTCATATCTCGTTTCTGATCGAGGAAAGAATTTTTTATCTCAAATTATTCAATCGTTATGTAAATTATTCCACATAAAGCGCTATCATACTAGTGCATGGCATCCACAAAGTAACACAGCCTGTGAAAGAACTAATTCAATAATTGCTCAAACTTTGAGAGCATATTGTGAGAAAGATCAAACTAATTGGCCTGATATACTTCCAGGAGTAATGATGGCATTACGTGCAACTCCTTGTACGCAGTCCACAAAGTTTTCTCCTTATTATTTAGTATTTGGACGAGAAATGCGTACGCCATTAGATAGTGACTTGATACCTGAATCTCATGAGAATAAAAATCTACCTCAGTACATTAAAGAATTGAAAGACACCCTTGAAACAGCAAAAGAAATTGCAACAAAGAATAGGGAAGCAACTCAGAAACAGTATAAAGAAAGGTATGACCTTAAATCAAAGCAACCGATTTATAAAGTAGGTGATAGAGTTTGGATATATACTCCAATGACACCTAAAGGATTAAGTTCTAAATTGTAAATTAAATACAAAGGACCATATTACATTACAAAGATCTTATCAACAGGGTGCACGTATTATTTGAGAGATTGTAAAACACACAAGGAACATAAACCGCCTGTTCATGCAAATAGATTGAAAATGTATTATGACCCTAAAGATTACAATAAATACGAAAGGCTGAATGAAAGTAATAATGAGCAAGACAGCAAATCAAATGACAATAAAACGACCAATGAAACACAATGGTTTATTTAGTGAACCTTTAAATTCAGAATCAGCTCTTCTTCAGTTATATTCACAATTTTTTTCTCATTTTTTTTGCCAAAGATATGTTATCATTTGAGATTGCTAAACATGGCTCAAACAGCAAGAGACAATTAAGAGCAAACCTATACTTGTATGGCAGATGTTATTCTAGCAGACGAAATATTTCCTACAGATGATTCACCTCAAATATTTATTCGGGATACAGAGCTTATTGCTCGTGATGAAATTTGGTCTGTTTGTCAAGGTCAGGCAATTGGTACTAATAGTGGCTTTACTTAAAGAAGTATACGTAAACGATATAGTGCTTACTTTACCGTAGTGATTATAAAACTTCGCAACAAAATAAATTAATAAGCCGAAGAAACTTAGAACCACAGATTCATTCATATTACGAAGTGAAGTAATAACTATAATAATTTAGAAAAGTTCATTTAAGTATTTGTATCTACAGACTACATCTGTCAAAACATTGGCATGGCTTGACAAATATAAACATTATGATAAACAAAAAACGTTATTTTAGAATGAGTTATCCCAGAAAATTATTCAAGAACGAATATTGTACATGTTGGCGCATTAAACATGCTTGTGCACTTTTCTATATTCAGTTCGAAACATATAATCACAATGCAGATTAATTTTAATCCAATCTGAATTTGACTTGACTTGTTACACGTGTCTATAATTAACATAACGGATTAATCTTTGCGAGTGAACTTTTGGTATAAGAAGTGTGTATACGATCACAACATATTAATGACTTTATGATTCATTCTTATTGTTACTTCAATGATTTCAGACATTTCAGATTATTATTATTGAGAGTGTGCGAAANATGGCGCAAGCTAGCGCGATACCTTTAATTTTGACTTACAGGAAGGTTTTCTCAAACGCCTTCGATAACGCTTCAAGAAAAAATAAATAGTATTTTCAAGGTTACAGGCTGTGGCGATCTTACTATATATTGCGTGCAGGGACATTTCTCCCCATATGACACTGAGGTTATGTGGGAAAATATCGGTTTGCCGGTTGAAAAGTTAACGCGTTAAAAACCCCAACAGTCTCATTACAGTTGCCTTACATCCTCCGTGTGGCTTCTTCGAAAATGGAGCCGTTGTTGCCGCGGTTTTCTGCGACTGTACCACCCATTAAAGCCATGGTCACAACCGGGCGCACGAATTTTAGGATCGTATGGCCCCAGCGAATTTTGGTTGCAGTAGAATCCGTGGGGTTCGTAGGACTAGAGGAAAGGTTGCAATGGAAAGGCGCAAGTATGCCTTGCGAGTCGCTGGGGCCAGTCGTTTTGGAAGGTTTTGTAAATGTTTGCGTTCGAGAAGTCCAGTTTGCAGCACTCACGGAGGATAACAGTTGACAATAAGGAATAGAAAGCTTCGCCAAGCTGTTTGTTGTCTTCGTTTTAGGTTTGAAACTGTTTCACCGTGGCGATATGTTACAGTTAGCAGGTACTTGGTATTGTACTCATATTGTCGTTATTCTCAATTGCTGGTAACCGAAAATGCTGCCATTTTGTATTTGTGCTCTTACTGTGTTTGTAGATTTGTTATTTAAATGATCTGCCTTAAAGTACATGAACAAAACGCTTAAATTGTCAAGATGCAATGGCGCAAGCTAGCGCGATACCTTTAGTTTTGACTTAAGGAACGTTTTCTCAAACTCCCGCCATAATGCTACAAGGACAGGTAGGCATGAGGGGGTAGTTTTACCAGTTCCGTCTTCCCTGAGCACGCGCAAGAGCCAAGATAACTTTTATCACGAATAACGTACTGTGAAATCGTAAATAGTATTTTCAAGGTTACAGGTTGTGGCGAGCTTACTATATATTGCGTGCAGGGACATTTCTCCCCATATGACATTGAGGTTATGTGGGAAAATATATGTTGTAAAGCAAATTACTTACACTTTCACTAATCACAGATAACAATTAAAGCGGAATCAAAAGAGTAAAAGGACAGAGAGTTATTGAGTGTAAGTTAAGTTTCTCCAAGAGTCAACAAGTGTAGAACATGTTTTTAGTGTCAGAAAAAGATGGAAAAGGTCAAAGTCAGTAACAGTTAATGTGATTGGTTAATTTCATAACATATAATAATTTTGATCATCTATTTATCACATGATAGCTGAGTTTTGGATAAGGTCCAAGCATGAGTAATCCAAATAATATTTTAGATATCTTTAATTGAAAACAAGTATCTAAGGGATTACCTAATAAGGAAATGTTGCATGGTGACTTGCAACATGCGAATGGAAAATATTTTGTAATCACGCAAAGACAATGGAAAAGAAAACAAGTAAGTGCGTGATCAGTACGGAGAAATTGAGTATAAATATTTGTGAAGTTGTATGAAGAGAGAGTCGGTGAATAAACGTTCTAAAGCTCCCAAACTGCTGTCGTCATTTCTCACTATAACAATACTCTTAATAACCTCCAAGTTTTTACATTAACGGCCTAGGTGGAGGTACAATGTAAAAGCAATTACAGCGTTTAAAAAATCCTCCTCCCCCGGAGATAGCCAAACCTCCAGTAGAACAAGCCCAAAAATCTCAACTTCCTCATTCCAATGATCTAGGAGGAGATAGCAGAGTTTATATAAAGAAGAAAAAAATCACCCTTCCCCACAGGCACAGCCAAACCCCCAAAGAACATTAATATTCCGAAGAAACTTAAGTTGCATCCCAATTATTCCTAATAGTCATAGTCATAGTCCGAGGTCAAAATGGAAGTATCATCTTCGGGGGTATCGCTATCATCTTCAGAGCTATCACTTTTGCAGTTTTCTTCTTTGTTTCTCTGGACATCTATATTGTATTTCACCTTCCTGCAAACTTTGCATTTTTGTTCTCCATTTCTAAGCTGTGTTTTAGTGAATGCTTCTCGCGGAAAGCATCTTTGACAGCCCACACACTCGGGGCCTTCAGAGGATTGATAGGGTGAAAAATTGACATATCCTTTTTCTGGTATTACATTAAGCGGAAGGTACCCGTTTTTCTCAAAATTGTCATAACGGCGATTTTTTATCGAACGCTTCAGACTGACGTAGCACGTTGATGCAACTTTCAACCGCCTCATGTCTAGATCGCCCATTTTCATTTTCTCGTAGAGAATAAACAGGGTTGATACGTCGACGCATGCGTAATTGATCATGTCGCTGGGAATAGGTCTGACCATCCACTGCTCTGGTGATTGCACGAAGGTTGAGCCAACAGATTTTTTTATTTCAATACACGTAACATCGTCGGTGTAAAGCTCAAGACAACGCAACAAACTAAGCACCTTTACGCAGGGTGCTACGGCAGCTCTGTTTCGACCAAACGGCGAGAGATCCGAGTTATCTCTATTACAAAACATAATTTGCAAAAGCTGCAAATCCAGGACACCGTCGAGTTTCACGTGGTACTGATGCCAGAGGATATCAGAATCTTCACGGCAGTCAAACATCAGCTTTTCACGTGTAGGATCCTCCAGAATCTCGCGAAGCCCGCGATCAAAAACACGCTTCCCTAGCTCAAGGATATCAAACAGGAAAACGTGATCTCTTGTTGCGATGACAATTAAAGACAGCGTTCCTCTTCTGGAATAATTAACACCTTCGCCATCGACAGCTAGATTCGGACCTTCTTCACTCACGCTTCTCAAGGTTTCAAGGGCTGAATCTAAGCGCTCGCTGGTGTTAACCAAAGTGTACATGTACTCTTTGGCACGATGTGCCCTCGGTCCACGTGCACCAAGTGAACTGGCCGATGGTCCCTTACTTTTGGACATCATGGATTTCTGAGATCACCCGTCGATCTGGAATAGAAACAAAATAGAAACATTGCAAGAAAAATTGTTGCAGAGTGAAAGTTAGTGTCAGGAAAGGAAGATTTAAGGTTGTAAAATCGAGGGGAAATGTTGCTTACCCGGGGAACTCGTTAAATCTCGGAAGGGAAAATCATCAGGCCTACCAAACTATACCAGACTCGGCACATACGGATCTGAATTAACCGGTATATCGGACCACACTACCCCTTTTCAAGGTGTGTGACAGATCGCATTTCGGAGTATCAGTCAGAACACCGACAGGATGAGCCCGGGGTCGTCCTAAAAAATTTGTTCTGGGATTAAAAACGAGTAGTGTGGTCCGATATACCGGTTAATTCAGGATCCTTATGTGCCGAGTCTGGTAGTTGGGTAGTCCTGATCATTGTACTTATGACGCAAGGTGCAAATTTATGTTTGATGCGATAGATCTAAATGTAGGCCTACGTCATTACTGCACGTACTGGTATATCAGAGGGACGACCTTGTGTACAGAGTATTATACGAAAATGGAAGCTACGTATCAAGAATTAATTCTCTCACAAAATTTTACGTAATAAAATCTACTGTTTTCTTTGTAGCCATAACTTAATATCGTTACCTGTAGGCAAATGTACAACGATCAAGTAAAGATCTTTCCCAATATCAATGGATTAACGGGAGTCCAGCAATGAAATAGCTTGAAAAACGTAAAATATCACCAATATCCTAACAGAATATTTCGTATTACAAATCCTGTAACGCTATCTTACCTTACAATGTACGAGTACACACCAATGTCCCTGAAACTGTAACTGGTTTATGACGCTAAGGCAAGGTCTATGACTGTACTAGACTTAAGCTTTCCGTGTATACTTTAAGGTTTGACATAGACACCGATTAAATAGGTTGGTTGGCTTTTGTACAGTTCTCCGAAAATTTTTAACGTCTATTGAATATTGTATTTGCTTTAATTGTTAACACATGACTGCTTTTTTGATCGGTTTTATAAAGTACAATATTTTGACCTAGATTTTGATTTACCTTTCCGCGTAAGTTCCATTAACTCCAGCTTTCTTCGAACGTAAACAATAAGCTAGGGACAAACAGTGCTTGTAGCCTATGTACTGAATATGTGTTTTCATGGATATACAGGATAAATATGAACAGAAGGATGAAAATGAAATGTAAAATCAGATGAAAAACAGTAAATAAATGTTTTATATTGATTTTCTTTATTAATTTCTGCTGATATGTGGGTAATATGAATATGCATTATGCCTCCCTGACTTTGATCAGTATATAAGCTCAAAACCATATCAACAGACTTATGATTCAGTGTAAAACACATGACAGCCTTCATTAAAAAGTTACTCAGGTGCACATTTTAAACAAGTTGAAAACTATCAAATTTAACCTGTAGGCTACCATTATTCACAGCTATGGAGGATCGGGGGGGGGGGGGGGGGTTGGGGGCGTACCTCTGCCTCACCCCTTCAGCTTCGGAATAACCATCCCTTACATCTTTACCTTCTAGTCTGTCTCAGAACAAATGAAGATTTTTAAGAATTCCCTGCAGGATTTAGCTTGATTATAATGAACTGTAATTGAAATATCAAAAGGCGTGAATATGGTGATATATTTTAAATCTCCCAAATGATCAAATAAGTAATTATAGCTCAAAAAAGAATGTTTTTTGTTTTTACTGCTCTGCTTATACAGTGTACTTGCGTACACAAAGTTTATGACCCTTATTCAACTTATAACAAATGTAGACCAGTGTCCCTAAAACTTGTTTCACGATGCTACGTCGACGCCTATGGCTGTTGCTTAACTGCCCGTGGACTACAGGAACCTATTGCCTTTTGATCAGTTCTCCGAAAAAGACTGTCGGGAATTGATATCTCAACTCCTTTATAAAGGCAAGAATTCGAATGCGTAAATAATTGATATCACAAACAAGAATGTATTTCCCCAAAAAGGAACCAGGTGACGGGAGGATGGCGATGGGTGAAATCCGTAATCAGTGATCGATGAAATCTATTCCACACTTTCCCAGACACGTTTGTTTGTTGACCATGACGCTGTGAATCAGCAATCATTTGATTATGTTTATTCTTGTAAATCGATTTATTATTTGTTATCGGTGATATTTGATTTTATTCACACTGTCTTTATCGTGACTGGTAACACCCGCCCCATTCCCCCCTTTGGCAGCCGTAAATTGAAGTCACGATCTCGATATTTACATACCATTCTCGAGAATTCTATAGGAAAACAAATATTGACTGTCCAACAAATATTTAGTTTTTTTTAGTTTATATTTCCCATTCATTTCTAAAATTCACTATAAATGGAAGCACTCTTGAAATAGTAAAATATTTTTTTTTTGGAATCACATTTACAAGCTGAGGCTCACTTAAAAAGGCCATGGAAAACTTTAAGCTAAAAGGTGTCAGGGCTTTATTCCCTCAAAGCAACCTGAAAATCACAAAACGTAGCACACCCCGTATTAACAATGAGACTTTTCCATAAATTTATGAAACCAATTCTAACCTACAGGTGTGAGGTATAGTACCAAGAAGTCTTTAAGCAAAAGAAAATGTTATTCAACTTCTTAATTAATTAATAAGTTACCTTTTGAACAGATTAATCTAAAAATGTGCAAGGGGGCACTAGGGGTTCAAAGATTAACAAGCAATAATGCAAGCCCAGCAGAACCTGGAAGATACCTGGGGCCGATTTCACAAATCAGTAGTTAGTTAGAACAACTAGGCCTAACTACTGAACTACCTCGCTAACGAGCAAACTTAGCGATTTTCGAGGGGTGTTTCACGAAGCAGTCGTTAACTTATCGCTATAAGTTCGGTCGTAAAGTTCGGTCGTTAGTTCTCTCGTTACTCACCGTAGTCTCGAAACCGTCTGCCGGAAGTGGAACTCTTGCGTAAAAGTGTTACGAAAGCACTAACTCTCCAATTTTTGGTGGCTGAAAATGCATACGAACGTCTGCTTTGAGGTCGTCGTAAAGGATCTCCACCACCTTTTTGCCGCTCTTTTTGTTACAGCTAGGCGCAACCTCTCGTAAATTGCATCATCGTGTGTATATTCTAATAGATTCTGCCTTTCATGAAAACGTCGTAGTCTACGTTGCCGTCTGGCGGTACGGATAGCAAGAAAAGTAGCCGCCATATTGGATACAAAGACAAACGACAGACAACGGTAACTAAGCAACCTTTTTATTTCACTCATTACGCATGCGTATGATGAAACTCTAGAGTTAGCGACTGGTCTGACCAGTCGTTAAATATCCAAGGCAACAACGAGACAATAACGAGCGAGAGAACTAGCGACTGCTTCGTGAAACGGCACTATAACTAGCGAGAGGCTAACTACCGATCGCTAACTAACTACTGCTTTGTGAAACCGGCCCCAGGCCCGTAGCAAGCAATTGCAAATGGAGGGTTTCTTTTTCTGAAAATGTGGACCTTTTGTCATGAGACCTAAGTTTACCTTGATCAGATTTACCCACAGTGGACCTTTTCCTAGCAAAAAGGGAGAAGAGTAAACTGCAGAAAGTTGCAAACACTCTTAACCTGCCACAAGCGGTAACACTATACAAGAGGAGCCATGCGCCAGTGATGAGCTGTAGGAGTAGTTTTAATTCATGAATGATATCAATTTTTTTCTAAAATATTTCTGAAACTTTTAATTGAAAATGTGCCACACATGTTTATGCTAAAAATCACATATATATATAATGATTTTCAAATCCTTTTTTTTAACAAATGGCCAACCATACAACCAAATATTGCAGACATTTTAAAGCGAAAATCGACAAAACATAAATCAATTATATTTACACATAAAATGGATAACAACTTTTCATTTGCGATTCAAACTACTCTATTAAATAAACTGTAAACAACACACAGAAATATAATTAATTCCATTTTTCCACCAAAACGGTGGTTATAGCAATTATTCTGACATCTTTGCTTGTCATTGGTCTATTTGGACCATCATAGCTGGCTATCCTGCTTAATATTTTTAATATTTTAATCTTAAAATGAAGAATTATTATGCCTTGAGGGTTTATTACAAAAAATCACTTTAAAAAAACAATCAACTAACATTGAATAAAGAGTTGTCATTCCGTTAAGAGATTGTTATAAATAAAAAAAAATAAATAAATAAATAAATAACTATTAACTTTAAATATCAATCAATTGGCTTCTCAAGGAAAATCCGTTTTATGGCAGCTTTACTAACAAAATGAAGAGTTTTTTCACTTTAATTATACTGACAACAAACATCTGTAATGTGGTACTAGTAAAATGATTATAACGGGTGTGGTTAGTTCTAACGTGATTATAAAATACTGCCTACATTTTCAGAAAACTCAACCGATAGATGTGTCAAACGCACATTCATTAAGAAAAGATATATCGCGTAAGTGAAATTAACTCATCTAAATAAATGATCGTATTCGAAAATTTAGATATTTTCTATACCTAAACAGTTAGACTTTGTAAGCTTCCAATGAGCAACAGTGCACTATTCGCGCAGGATGCCTTGAAAAAAATACATATCAACGAGAAAAGAATTTACATACATTGTGCTAGTTGAGCACATTCATGGCACAATGATCTAAAAATATTTTTTTATGATTTTTTGGTGAACAATAATTAGCCTTGTCTTGCAGTGATGCACGATCATTTATAAGCTTCTTTGACCAAGATGTTGATCCGAATCACACCTAAATAAATTATAATCTCTTTTAAGATTTCTAAAAACTTCATGAATCTATAATTATACTGAGTTATGGCGGTGACGAATTAACAAACAGAGGTGAAAACAAATCCTCACTGACGGAGGTCATCATCACCAAAATTTAGAAAATTCAATGTAGCAGCAACTGTTCGCGTTATCTTCGTCACGTTACAATCTCCTCCCTCTAATCTTCCCGGCACTCTTTTCCATTTTCACCCTCAAGCAAACTTTACATTTTTGCTCTCCTTTGCTAAGATCCGTGCCGATAAATGCTTCCTGTGGAAAGCGCCGCTGACAACCCGTACACTCAGGGCCTATATTGGGCAGAAGCTTGTAAAGAAAGTAACTGTGGACTATACCTTTATCAGCTCCTTTTGGAGGTATTATATACAATGGCAGATATCCATTATTCTCATAACTGTCGTAACGGCGTGCGATAATCGAACGCTTTAAGTCGACGTAACGCTCCGATGCCACATTTAACAGCTCCATGTCAAGATCGCCCATTTTCATTTTTTCGTAGAGAACAAACAGGGTTGATACGTCGACGCATGCGTACTTGATCATGTCGCTGGGTAAAGGTCTGACCAACCACTGCTCTGTTGATTGCGCGTAGGTTGAGCCAATAGATTTCTTTGTTTGAATGGACGCAAAATCGTTGGTATAAACCTCGAGGCAATGCATCAAACCAAATACCTTTGGGCAGAATGCTATTTCACCTCGTCTTCGACCGATTGGCGAGAGATCCGAGATGTCCCTCTTACTATGCATAACTTGCAACAGCTGCAAATCCAGGACGCCGTCGAGTTTCACGTGGAACTGATGCCAAAGGATATCGGAATCTTCACGGCAGTCGAACATCAGCTTTTTGCGTGTGGGGTCCTCCAGAATCTCACGGAGTCCGCGATCAAAAGTGAGCTTTCCAAGCTTGATGATATCAAACAGGAACACGTGGTTTCTTGTTGCGATAGCAAACAAAGACATCGTCCCTCTTCTGGTATAGTTATCGCCTTCGCCATCGACGGCAAGATTTGGACCTTTTTTACTCACGCCTCTCAGGGTTTCAAGGGCTGAATCTAAGCGCTCTCTGGTGTCAACCAAAGTGTTCATGTACTCTTTGGCACGATGTGCCCTCGGTCCACGTGCACCAAGTAAACTGGCTGATGGTCCCTTACTTTTGGACATCACGGATTCCTGGGACCACCTGATGATCTGAAATAGAAAATAGGTCTGCAAGTTATACGTGGAAGCAAATGTATTTTTAAAAGATACAATGAGATAAAAACTGTTATGGTGCATGTCAGGAAAGGAAGATTAGAGGTTGGTTAATTAAAGGGAATTGTCACTTTCTCGCTTTTGATCAGATATCTGAGAACGATTTGCGCCCCTGACATACTAGTACCATCACAAAATGCCTATACAAAGTTCGTATTGGTGCTTCGCCAAACAGACAATATGGAGCAACTGTTTTATGGCACTAAGGCAAGGTCAATGACTGTCACTTGACTTGATTACTTCCCTGAACAATGTTGTCATCAATTGCTTTAAGTACAGTTTTATCAAGGCATGAATAATTTTATGGATACTTATATTAATAAGTAACGGGTATTCATCGAAAAGAGTCAACTTAAAGGCTGATATGGAATTTACGTCCACATGCTATGTTCATAGTCCTTTTTCGAGAACTTTCCATAAGCTGTTTGCGCTTGCGTCTCTTGCAACTCAAATGGATCATGACTCAGCAGTAGACAGCGAGATGCGCATTTCACGCACTGTAGCCGAACAGTTGGCGGAAACTATTGTTTTAAACGCAATGATCATTCTTGTAAAATTAAATCTGAATGGGCACTCTGTCAAAGTTAAATAATTTCAAATGCGTCTCAGAAACAATTAAGAATAACAAATATCAAATCATTGCCACTGAACCTAATCAAATGCCACTTTAGTTTTTCAAATAGTATAACGTAAAGAAATATCGCAGTATTTTGTTACATTATTCTCCAGAAAATGTTATAACAAATAGCAAATCATTGCCACTGAACTTTACCAAATGCCGCCATAGTTTTTTTAAATATTAAGCTTTAAGAAATACCGCAGTATTTTGTTAAATTATATCCTGGAAAATATTATTTGCACCGATATCTCCACCTTACTGTACTTGTCTGCCCCTAAGACACTGAAGGAAAGATAAGTCAAAATTCGACTAGAAATTTAAAGAATGTACACTTGAGCTCCTTAACTTCCAGACCCAGCGAAAAGGACGTATTTATTAAAGCTCGATATTAACATATCGAACTCTAAGTTGTATATGTAAATCATAGCAGGACACGCTTTCTGTAGTATATGCACTGTTTAAGACATAACGAGAGTGTATCGCATCTGCTTGATCGTAGCTTATTCAATTTGAAATTTTATTTTAGCCCCACTAATACCACGAAATGCCTATTTAAAGGTTGTGAATGTGCCTCACCTAATGATGTATATCAATGCCACTGAAATCTCAACTGGTTTTTAGCGCTAAGACAAAATCTTTGACTGGCACTTGACGTTCCTTGTCCTTCAAGGTATGACAAAGCCACTAGATTATATAAGCCTGTTGGGTTTTGGATTTTGGCCAGTTTTCTGAACAATGTGGGCGTCAGCTGATTTAAGTACAGCTTAATCATAAATGGATGTGTTTATGATTAATTTTATTAATAAGTAACTTTTATTCATAGAAAATCATCGACATAAAGGCTGATATGGAATTCACGTCCACGTATGATATGCGGTTTGCGCATGCGTCACTTGCGTCATGATTCAGTTGATGGCGAAATGCGCAGTTCACACACTGTAGCCGAACAGTTGGGGCAAACTAGTGTTTCTAAACTCGTAATGTTACCCTTCTGTATGCCACATATATGCATGATTGATTATTCTTGTAAAATCTGAATGAGCAGTCTGTCAAAGTTTAACAATTTTTAATAAGTCTCTCTTTTTTAAGTAAGCTTTAAGAAATACCGCAGTATTTTGTTAAATGATATCCAGGGAAATATTATTTGCACCGATATCTCCAGCTTACTGTACTTGTCTGCCCCTAAAACACTGAAGGATTAAAGATAAGTCAAAATTCGACTAGAAATTTAAAGAATGTACACTTGAGCTCCTTAACTTCCAGACCCAGCGAAAAGGACGTATTTATTAAAGCTCGATATTAACATATCGAACTCTAAGTTGTATGTGTAAATCATAGCGGGACACGTTTTCTGTAGTATATGCACTGTTCAAGACATAACGAGAGTGTATCGCATGTGCTTGATCGTAGCTTATTCAATTTAAAATCTTATTTCAGCCCCACTAATACCAGGAAATGCTTATATAAAAGTTGTGAAGGTGTCTCACCTTATAATGTAAATCAATGCCACTGAAATCTCAGCTGACTGTCACTAGACGTTCGCTCTTGTCCTTCAAGGTATAACCAAGTCACTAGATTATAAAGGCCTGTTATCTTTACATCAGTTCTCAGAACAAGGTTGGCGCCATATGATTGAAATGCAGCCTTATCAAGATATGGGTGTTTGTGTCTTTTGATTGTTCTTATTAGTATATAACTTGTATTCACGGAAAGTCATAAACCAATAGCCTTATATGGAATTGATGTCCACGTGCGTGCTATGTTCAAACTCGATTCTCGAGAACTTTCTGTACTAAGGGAGTCCACCTTTTCCAAATGCCGTGAGCGGGGAAGGGGGTTATTAAAGATAAAATGAAAAATATATATTATTTAAAAAATTCAAATTGGGGAAGGGTTTCCCGCTGACGATCTTCCGCGAACGAAGTTCCTAAGTCCCTTTAACTAATATGAATAAAATATGCATTTTATTTTTGCTTACATCGTGAACGATCTCCCGATGAAGATATGAAAATTGCCTTTTCGTCTCGCTCGGATCGCAAAAGATCTCCCGCTGATGATCTTACGCGAACAGAATTTTCTATATAGTAAGTAGCCGCTCGCAGGGGCGCACTATTGTTCTTATCTCCCATTGAGAGTGTTATCGTCAATGATATTATGATCGTATTATTTTCTTGAAGCAACTGACGTTTGAGCTGGACAACGCGGCTATATTAGGTGACGAACTTTTCAAAAATTATCGAGAGGCTCATTTTCAAGTTTGACGAAATTTTCAAAGTGAAAAAATTACGTCAGCGAAAAATCGTTTCCGACGAAATTTACGAGACCTAGGAAATTTTCAAGTATTTTTTCCGTAATGGCGCTAAGGCAAAGTCTTTGACTGTCACTTGACGTTTGTTCCTTGTCCTTCAAGGTAAGACAAAGTCACTAGATTGTAAAGGCCTGTTAACATTTCATCAGTTCTCATAACAAGGTTGGCGTCATCTTATTGAAGTGCAGCTTAATCAAAATATGGGTGTTTTTTTCTTTTATTTTTTGAAATAAATAACTTGTATTTACCGTAAATCATCAACCGATAACCTTATATGGAATTCACGTCCACGTGCTGAGTTCATAGTCCATTCTCGAGAACTATTCTACATATAAGCAGACTGCGCGTGCGCCAGATGTAGACTGCCAGCTTATAGATTGTCATGACTCAGTAGCTGACAAGTCGCACACTGTAGCCTTAAACCTGGGGGAAACGAATCTTTTTCTTACCAGACACGTCACCTTTTCATATGTCATATTCATTTGATTTGAGGCATCATTTCAGGTCATTTCAATAAATAACTTTTGTTGTGATTATTGACTGAGATGTCATTGTCTATGCCATAAAATAATAATAATAATAATAATAATAATAATAATAATAATAATAAGAGAAAACTTGGAATTTTCATCTTGTTTCTTCGAGATGAAATGAAACCTTCAACGTGTATATAGAATGGCTAGATTTTAGTGTTGGTGCTTCTATTTGTAACATATGTATACCTCGCATTTTTATCGCATAGGTGGTATTTTTGTTTCTTTTGCCGTCATATGCTGCATGTGGTCATTTTATTAAACTACTATAAAAGTGATGGCTTTTTTTCTTATTTTTATTTATAATTTTATGGGTCTTGGAGGTCTGGTGTGGTGTTAAAAGGTTCGTCGCATATAAGTGAATTTAAGTTTCATCAAGCAATCAAAATAACGACCGAGCGTGCCCCCCCCCTTCCCCCAACCCATTTCTTCTTGATACGTACAGTGCCCTACATGTCGATCCGCCGGTAAACTGTGTCAGCGATATCGGTATCAGCGACGTCATCAACAGCGATCACACGAGTGATACAAATACAATGGAACAGACGGAAAAAAATGACACCATCTAAACTGAGCATACATATAATCTAACCACATGATATACCATATAAATGTCTTAGAATGTTGAAGACAAACATTTGACCTTTTTTGCTCTTAAACTCACGGTAAATACTGCCACTGTTATGTGAAAAGCGGTGAATGTGATTCAGCAAAAATCTTCCACTCGTCCATACGCACCCCTTACCCATACTCGTGCCCTCCAGGCCTGAACCAAATGAACATGGACCCAAATAGCGGTTGTCCTCTAACAGAGGAAAGCCTGTTGGCCAAACTCTCCCCCGAGGACCGTAGCCGCCTGCTGTCCGACAACCTCCCCGGGAAATGGTGGTACAAGGGCTGGGCCACGTTACTGAAATGTTACCGCGAGGACGAAAATTTGACCATGGCGGGGAGAATGATCATCGAAACAAGATGGACAGAGGTCCTCCAGAACCGGCTGGCCATTGCCGGGAAACTGTCTCTCGTTGATGTATCTAAGGTATTTTACTTGGGTGACAAATGCAGCGTGTAATTGAATTAGGAGACATTAAGATGTGAAGAGTCAAACTCGGAATGCAAACAAAAAATGTTAGACACCCTAACGTAAATTTTCAATAGGACGCTGTAGGAAATCGGCCCGAAAACCTATAGGGCCTCAAAGGACATATTAGTCCTATAGGACGGCCCTGTAGGACACCCCATAGGGCCCCATAGGTTGTCGTATAGGCAAATTCCGTAACAGCCCAATTTTACTTCAAACACGCTTTACTTTATAAAGCTTTTTTCGTATTAACCCAGATGTCGGTTTGACCTAGCCTAAAAAGACAAACGTCAAATAATATGCAGACAGTAACCTGTGAACGCATTTCAGTATAGCTGTAAGGCTACTTAATCCACGATTACAGACATAACGAGGGCACTTACTGCTGCATGCGAGATAAAAAAAGCAATGTTTGTGTTAGATAAAAGTTAAATGCTATTTTAAAGATGCATACAAAGTCAATTTTTTGTCACAAAAACCAACCAAATACCAGCATATAGTTTCAAGTAGTATAACTAAGAAAATTACCAAAAGGCATTGTTTTATTTTACCCGAAAATGATGTTTCAACAGATTTTTCTGCTAGCATTCTATGCTGTATGTCAATGTGGCAGAAAAGTAGGTCACGAAAAGAGGTTAAATTTCCGACCAAAAATTTAAAGAAAGGAGCAGTCTAAAGCTTTTTTATGGCTGATCAAGTGATCTATTCAGTTTAAGTCGTTTAAGAAACTAGTAGAAGTGGTTTACATGCGTTATTGAGAATCTACGCTCCACCGATGCTCGGTTCGTATGTACCTTTAAAGAATGCCTCAAACCAAAAATAATATACCGATGAGATATGCGTGTACCGGTACGAGAGAGAGTGCCTGTGATACGATCCGATCCATTTATTTGTACAAATAAGCCTCGGCCTAAAGTTTGACACAATTACATCACGCTGTTCCTGACCTCTATGAATCTAACGGAGAGAAGACTCTCTGCTTCACGGACTTTCCGCTTATTTACACTGGGAGGGGGGTTGTGACACGAACATTTCGTGTAGACTGTCGCACTCATACTGTTCTTTATTGGTATAAAATAAATACTGCTTTGAGAAAAACAGTTTATTTCAAAACCATAAAGTTGCCTTTTCTGAGTCGAATAATTTCATAATGGTGAAATAAACACAGAACAAGAAACTTAGGGTGCTTTCGTGGAAGAAAACGAATACTGTCGAGGCAGTATTGTGTAAGGACCGGACGTGGTATACAGCCGTCTTTTATTCTAAATTCAAAATATTTTACGAGCAATATTAGGCCTACTATGACAATTTTCTTTTGTCTTCGTAGTGTCCAATACAGAGACCTATTTTCATCATCGGACCATGCCGCACCGGGACGACCTTCCTGCTGAATCTTCTGTATCAGGATCCCAACAATACCTCCCCCAGGTACTACGAGACGATGCATCCGGTGGTAGAAACACCCATACTGATAGAAAGGGAGGATCCCCGCGTGGAGGCGGAACGCAAAGCCTTAAGTAAGGTTTCATTGTACATGTATAAGGCGAGGGGTTAGGGGGGTGGTTCGAGGTTTTTAAAAACGGCACTTTTGGTAAAAAAAAAACTATATAGATTCCATGCCCTTTCTCAAGTTGGGTCGAAAAAGAGGGTTAAATGTTCACGTTGTTACGGGAGGATTCCCACTTTGAAAGTTGCTGACTGTACAGCGTATATTTTATTCACTTAAGGAAAAGAAAAAATACATTGCACATATTGTATCCAATATCTCTTCCATTTTCACCTATATGTAATTTAATTTAAAGACCAATGAATGCACACGTTACTGACTAAATCAATTGACTTAAGTCATTTTTGGCGAAAAAGGGAAATTTGCTGTATAAAGGTTTGATGCGCACAGCATACATGTATATAGAGAAAAGTACATGTCTTCTTCAGTGAACAACATTTCCATATTTAACCACTGTTTACTTGTCTATTACTGAAAAATTGCGATAACAATTTAACGAACACAGATATGAAATTACTATCCAAAATATCGTTTTTAATTTATTCACCTGTTCATAAAAGAAATAAATAAAGAATGATAATAAAACACATTAGCGGTGACACAGTGGCCTCAGTTACAATACATGAACTATACATAGATGGTTAAAAACAAATAAGCAATCAACTTGTCTACATACCATTTTAAGAACATGCACCTTTTATTCCAGCCCAGATGTACGAGGCAGTCCCAAAGGTCAAGGTCATGCATAATATCGTGGCAGACAACCCCTACGAGTGCTACCGTCTGATGGACAACTGCGGGATATTCAAGGCGAATACTTTCTTGGCCAATCACCCAGAGGAGTACCTAGCCTGGCTCAGCTCGCTGAGTGAGGAAGAAAAGGAAGACGCCTACCGTTTTCATAAATTGCAGATTCAGCTCATTCTCCTCTCCCGGGGTTCAGGTATGTTTTCAAATAGATTCAGAAAAATGCCTGATATTTATCGACTTTGTCTTTGAGCACTTTTGCAGTATCCCCTCACCACAAAATTCTTTAATTTTCATTATTTTCTCCAAATTGAGTTATGTGTTGACTTTGGGCATTGTCTTTTCAAATAAACCGGTTAGGCAATTCCTTTACTGATTTAAAAGTTTTTTAACTTCATACTTAGTGCCATCCAAATATTATGGCAGCTTAGGTCATTGATTGGGTGAATAATAACTGTAATTTCATTAGCCAAAGTTTAGTCAGTAAACTTCCAAAGAACAATGTTTTTTAGTTGAACAGCGGAGAGATTTATCAAAGTCAGCATAAAGGTTAAATTTTGATGGACATAGAAATTAGATAGTAATAGGGTGGTGGAATTAGTTCCGGATTTTATTTAAGTGATTCGTTTTTGCAATTCACAACAACTGTTATCAATTGTAATAGATAAATAGTCGAGACTGAATTCTTGGTACTACAATGTAGATGAGGTTTGACTGGTAGTAAGCAAGGGGTCGTCTGTGTTGTTGTCGCCTCCTCATACTAGACACGTGCACAGTTTTATAAATATTCCACAAGACCCCCTGGTAGAGATATTATGACAATCAAGTACACGTAAAGAAAATGATATGAGGCCCGATATTTAGTCTATATACCATAGATTTGATCAGAAAATCGAAACAAATCGTTTCTTTCGACACTCTTTGGCTTGGTTCTGCTCATTGACTCCTCATTGGCATATAATCTTCAAAGTGTATACAGCCATTAAAGCCATCCCATTATCAATTTGAAAAAAAATTATAATCTATTTTCCAGATGACACCAACAAGCAACTTGTTTTTAAAGAGTCAACCCACAGTCTCTATCTGGACGCCATTTTGAAAGTGTATCCGGACGCCACCTTCATCCACACCTACCGCGACCCCTGCGAAACTATCGCTTCTCTCTGCTCGATGGCCGCGACGTACAAAGGTCTTGCATACGATCCAGCGAGCCTTGACTTGAAAAAGATCGGTGAGAATATGGTGGCTATTCCACTGTTCCACAGTGGGTTGAACATGATGGCATTCAGAAAGTCACATCCAGAAGAAGAACACCGCTTCTGTGATATTGCCTATAGTGATATTGTCAAAGACCCCTTGAATGTCGTGAAGAGAATCTACGACCGCTTCGGGTTGGAATTAACCGCAGAAGGAGAAGCCATAATGGCGGCTTACATCAAAGACAATCCACAGAACAAATATGGCCGACATCAGCATTCTTTGGAGAGATATCAACTGACAAAAGAATATATTCTTGATTATTTTAATGAGTACATAGAGTTTTCTGAAGTTCGATGTTGAGAAGGTCGAATATAATGCTACATCATTTTAGCATTATTACATTGTTTTAACAATTTTAAAACTATAGTTCTAGCACTCTAATCAGACACGTAGATAGTAACATTAGAACAGTTTGTTCCTTTTTTTTGACAAGATGTTAAAATTTGATAATACTGTCGCACTTTTGCACTTTCACTTTCATAATAATTTCTATAGTAAAGAAGAGAAAAGTTTATGTTTTCATTCTTCTTCGAGGTGAAATGAAACCTTCAACGTGTATGAAGATTCGCTAGATTTGTGCGTCGATACCCCTACTTGTTACAGATGTATATTTCTCATCTTTATTGCAGAGTTGGCGTTTTTTTCCTTTGACTGGCATATGCTGCAACTGTTTATATTATTAAATTTCTGTAAAAATAATGGCCCGATTTGGTCTTTTTTCTTCTTCTTATTATTTATAATTTTGTGAGACTCGGAGGTTTGGTGTGGTTTTAAAGGTTCGTCAAATCAAAATAACAACGGAGCTTGCCCCCCCC
>NW_019774981.1:384761-387635 GCF_001039355.2 Lingula anatina | reverse complement strand
AAAGAACCGCCCCTTTTGATGGGAAAAGATCCACTCTGGGTGAAATTTGATCTAGGTACATGAAGTTTTTTTATGAGAAAAGGTCCACTTTTTCAGAAAAAGAACCCCCCTTTTGAAATTGCTGGCTACAGGCCTGAGACACAACGATGGACATATGGCACACAGGATCTAAGAAAAGTAAACTCGTTTTTGGTGTGTTTTAAGTTTTTTAAGAAGCTGTGGATGGTAAAAAAAGCACATGGGGAATTTCATACACATGAAGTGTACCTTTAAGTTCTACCTAATCTTGTTGCGTTTTCTGTACCTGCTATATCTACATGTGCATGTGCAATGACGGCAAATATATGGAAAACCTATAAATTCGTGATAGGTTTGTCAGATGAATATGCATACATATTAACAAAGGCAGATGTATCGACAAGAGTGAAATAATTACCATCCAAACGACTTAATTTTTCAAAATTTTGGATATTTTCTAAATTGCTCAACCTTTCAAACGTCGTATAAAAATGCTATTAGCACATACATCATGGTGCTCTAAAAATACGTCTTTTTTATCGTAACATATGCATGTAACCATAATAACTGTCATCGTTCTTGTGATTTCCTTTCTTCCTTCCTAATTTTCCTAATTTTTTCCTTTTCCATCTGAAAACAAACCTTGCACTTTTTAATTCTATTGCCCATTAACGCTTGAGATGGAAAGTGCCTTTGGCAGAGCTCACACTTATGGTCTTCATCTAAATCACATTCTGTATACGGTATTATATTTAGCGGCAGGTATGAATTTCCCTCAAAATCGTCATATCTGCGACGGGATATCGAACGCTTGAGGTCAACGTAACGCCCAGATGCTTCTTTCAGCTGAGTTATGTTTTCCGATCTCATTTTGTCGTACAGCGCAAAAAGCATTGAAACACACTCGCATGCGTACCTGTTCGTATCCTTGTCGATGGGTCTACTGGTCCATCTTTTGAGATCTTGGCAAAAGCTATTCTCAAAATGTTGCCTTCTTTCGACATCGTCGGAATTAATTATTTTTTCATTTTCAAGGCAACTCGTCAAACCAATTACCCTTTCGCAGGTTTCTTCTACAGTTTGTTTTCGAGTGCGTTTTCGACTGACTGGCGACGAAATCGGGTTGTTTTTTCCTCTGTTATGCATAACTTGCAAAAGCTGTATATCTAGGACACCGTCAAGTTTCACGTGGTGTTTATGCCAAAGGATATCGGAATCCTCGCGGCAGTCGAACATCAACTTTTCGCGAGTGGGATCCTCGAGAATCTCGCGCAGCCCGCGATCAAAAACGAGCTCCCCGAGCTTGATGATATCAAACAGGAACACGTGATCTCTTGTCGCGATGGCAATTAAACACAGCTTTCCTTTTCTGGAATATTCAAAGCCATGACCATCGACAGCAAGATTCGGGCCTTCTTTACTCACGCTTCGCAGGGTTTCTAGGGCTGAATCTAAGCGCTCCTTGGTGTCAACCAAAGTGTACATGTACTCTCTGGCACCATGTGCCCTGGGTCCACGTGCACCAAGTGAACTAGCCGATGGATCCTTACTTTTGGACATCACGGATTTCTGAGATGACCTGTCGATATGGAATAGAAAAATAGGTCTGCAAGTTATAAAAGGAAGCAAATGTATATTTGACTAAAAAATTACAGAGTTATTGCGAGTGTCAGGAAAGGAAGATTTAAGATTTTAAAATCGAGGGAATACGCGCTTACCCCGAGAAAATTAGTTAAAAATGAGTGTTTGGCGCGAAAATTCTCTATACTTTCATTTCTATTATGAATCCCTGTTCAAATTTTCTGAAGTCACCAGATTTCTAGGCCTTTTGGCTTTTGATTAGATATCTGAACAAGATTGGCGCCACCTGATGTAAGTGCAACTTTATCAAGACATCCTATTATATCTTGACCCATTTGTACCATCACAAAATGCCTGTACAAAGTTTGTGAAGGCGTCTCAGCAAACAATGTGTAACAACTGTTTTATGGCGCTGCTGAGGCAAGGCCTATATTCTCTGAACAAGGTAAGGGTCAACTGCTTCAAATAATCTTTATCAGGGCATGGGTGCTTTAATGATTACCTTTATTAATTAGTGACGTGTATTTACCGCAAATCATCTACGTTTAGGCTAATATGAAAGTCATGTTTGCGCATGCGTCACTTGCAGATTAGATTGGCCATGACTCAGTAGCAGACAGCAGCATCATATTATATGTATTTGCATAAGAAATCCTTGGTCCCCTTTTGTGTTTTATGGGTTTTGTATATTTGTACTTTTACAAAACCATTACAAGAATTGCATCGCAACACACAATGTCCGCTCACACCAGATGGTATGCGACTAAAATCTCAACTGGTTAATGGCGCTAAGGCAGTCCTTGACTGTCGCTAGACGTTTGTTCCTTGTCCTTCAAGGTATGACAAAGTCACTAGATTATAAAGGCCTGTTAACATTAAATCAGTTCTCAGAACAAGGATGGCGTCATCTTATTGAAGTGCAACTTAATCAAGACATTGGCGTTTATTTGATTAGCTTTATATGGAAATAACTTGTTTACGCCGTGAATCATCACCGATAGCCTTATATGGAATTCACGTGCTACATGTATGTTCAAAGTCAATTCACGAGAACTTTCTGTATGCGGTTTGCGCATGCGTCACTGGCATCTTAGTTTGGTCATGACTCAGTAGCTGACGGTGAGATACGCAGTTCACGCACTGTAGCTGAAGATTTGGGGGAAATATTATTTTTTAACGAGTAATTTCACCTTTTCTTGCCATAGGCATTTTAACCGAGCGAATATGACCGGTCATACATGCATAAATGATCGTTCTTGTAAAATCTGAATGAGC